>OX328123.1:163325719-163637069 GCA_946811695.1 Gonocerus acuteangulatus
GAAGTGCTTAAGGAGCGCACAGCGTTTGGAAATAAAAAATCCAAGGCTTAATAAAATCAGACCCAGTGAAATAAGTATGTTTGGATTGCAAAAAATATTTAAAGGAGATATTCCACTAAGGCTAATTGTTAACTCAATTGGCTTACCAACATATGGGATTGCGCAGTAGATTGCCAAGAAGCTCAAGCCACACGTTGGGATGAAGGAACATCATACTCGTATAAAAGATTCGAGACAAGATTAAACAAGATTAAATTAATTAAAATACAAAAAGATGTAAAGTCGTCGCTAGCCATGGTTCCGGTGGAGGAAACATTGCATTAAATGAAGAGAATATTGAACGATGAAGAAATAAAGTTGGCAGAGCTCAGATTAAAATCAACATACTTTCTGTTCAATGGGAACCACTCGGCCAATTTGCAGCGGAAATTCAAATGGGGGAGTTAAAAAATAAAGCTCCAGGAACGGCCAAGTGGAAACCGAGACATTGGTTCAGATATGAGGATGACACATTCGTTGTTGGGCCTCACGGAAAGGAGAGATTAGGAGAATTATTAGAGCACATAAGCTATAAGCACAAGAATATCAACTTAAGATGGGAATTAAAGAAGTCGCAGATTTGCCATTCCTGGTTGTGAAAGTGGAGAAGATTGGTGGCCAGTTGGGACATTCAGTTTACAGAAAACCCACTCACACTGATAGGTATGTAAATGCCCTCATCATCACCCAGCGCAAAAAAACACTTTGATCACCACTTTGATGACCATAGCTACTAGAATTTCAAAACTAAACCATCTATAAAAAGAAGAGAGGCACTTATGTTCGGCTCTAAGGAAAAATGGTTACACAGACAAAGGTATAAAGAAATGTACAGAAAAACTACAAAAAAAAAAAAAAAAAAAAAAAAAAAAAATTGGAAGTCCACTGAAAATGATCCAAACACGAAAAAAGTAATCCTGCCTTACTTGGAAGGAACAACGGAGAAGATCGCCATAACCCAAAAAAAAATATACCACTGACCGAAGAATAACCAGATGGTTAACAACCCTAAAGACAATTTGAAGCTAGAATCACAAGAAATTTACAGTATACCAGGCTCCTGTGGAAAAGAGTATATCGGAAAAAACGGAGATTTGTTCCTACAAGAATCGCAGAACATATGAAGACTAAAAAACGGCAATACTGCAAAATCAGCGGTAGATGAACATTTCTACAGCGCCAATATATCATAAAATACAACAACAAATATCTGAATTAGGAATGCAATGATGAATAAAACATTATAATGGAAATACATTAAATAATGTAGTTTCCATTCTGAATCGTCTATTTACGAATGCAATTGGAGTAATAATAGTGAGAAATTAACAAATAAAAAGTAAGAGATGGTAATGCTATGAAAATGAAGAATATTTGTGTGACCAGATCACGCAAAGAAGAGAAAGGAATATGAGATAGCGTGTTGTCTGTCCATCGGCAGATCCAAGCCTCAGAACACAGGAAAGGCAATCCAACGGTTTGAACACTACTGCAAGATATATCACCATTCCATTTCTTTGTTTCCGCTCTATCGCAAAATATGTACAGTGTCTCCCAAAAGTAATCGGAAAAACGAAATTTTGAAATTAAGGTTGTAATTACTTGTGAAAAGTGCATATATTCTTTTTTTTTTTAATAGCCCCATAACGTATCATTCGTAAGGATCAGAATAACCTGAAATTCGCGCAAAATAATTTATTCGTAACGAAAGTAGATGTTAGAATTTATTGAAACATAGAATCCTCATGTCACAAAAGTAATCGGAATTTTCGGTTTTCCTTAATTTTAAGCATGTTTCTGGACTTTTATGTTGTATGAAATAGTCAGTACTAGCCCTGAGGTCCCCACAGCTGCATGTTTCACCTCAATAACCGCGAGCATGAGGTGGTAAATACCAACGTCAATTGAGACTCGTCTGCAGGGGCCAGCGCAACAAGCTGTCCACGAAGATTAAACCGACATCTGTCAGTGACGGCCCATGTCAACAGCCGCCTAAAGGAAGCCCGCCAGAAGAAGTTCCGCCTGAATCATCTCTTGAGATCGGCCCAGCTGTCGCTTCGGCTGAAGCTGCAGATCTACAAGGCGATCATCAGGCCGACTCTTCTGCATGGGGCGCCCACCCTGAGGTACATGTACCCTTCCACGCTCAGGCGGCAGCAGTGTTTCCAGAACGGGGTCCTGCTTCGGGCCGTGCAGCACACTACCCTCCGAAGGAAGAAGCCATCCCCCCTCCACGATGAGCTGATGCTGCCCTCGGTTCAAGACTTCATACGGAGGCGTCATATTAAGTTCTATGACAGCCTCCGGTACTGTTTGAACCCCCTCTTCAGGGACTTGACACCACCTCCTCTACCTCAGAGGTGGCAGGGCAGCACCAGGAGGATCCTGGATCTGTGGGACGACGCTGCATAGAAGCAGCTGTATGTAAATATTGTACATATTAGTTTTAAGTTTATTTGTTAGTTTTAAGTTAAATTTAAGTTACATCCTTGTATAGTCCTTCCAACAACTTTGTGTCCCCCTAGATTTAGTATTTTAGACAAAGTAGGCTTAAGTCCCCTGATTGTAAATACATCCCCATTCTAGTACGTAAGCGTAGAATAAGGTGTAGCTCTAAGTCCAGCTCCAGGTTCCAACCCGTTGGGCCTGGAGCTCTCTATGTACATATAATAAATTTGGGAGGTGGAAAAAAAAAAGAAAAAAAAAAAAAGCCAGGCATGACACACACATTCTCCTGCCAGCAGCTGAGCAGTAAGGACCTGAACAGCTTTCAAATATTGCTTTCATTCAATAGCAGGTCCTTCGCTCTTTCAGCTTATCTAAAAGCTTAGCTTTCAGTTGTGCTGGCAGGCTAGCAGGTGGTTAAACACCCTCCCTGGAAGTGGTGTTTAACGGCACTTATCAGGACCACAACTCGACCTGCCCCCCACGGCCCTCTTCAGGGCTACAAAACAAAACTTCTTAATGGACCACTCTGAGATGGACACGGAGGAGACGGTCAAGGCGCTTAAACGCAGCCTGCCCGATGCCGAGGGCTACAACCTCCCCAAGAAATTTGTAGCCCACCCAAAGCTGCCCAGCCCGCCCAAAACACAAGTGCGGAACAAATTTGCCCCACTTACGGTGGAGCCGACTACATCTTCAACTCAGGAACAACCCAGACAGAGGCGAAGACCCAGAAGAAGAAGGAAAGACAGGCGCCATTCTTCGTTACTCCTGCTTTAGCCGCAGCGAACATCAAACAGCAGCTTTATGCTAGAGGGGTCACAGACTTTGTGATCTCCAACGGCGAGAAGGAGACAAGACTCTTTACCAAAAGTGCCCAGGATCACGAAACAGTTTGGAAGATGCTCATGGAGGATAAGAGCGTCACCTTCCATACATTTGCCCCAAAAAACAAGAAGCGGGATAAGAGATATATCCTCCAGGGGTTTGACATAGACCACCCGCTTTCCGAAATCACAGCTGAGCTAACCGACAGACTACCTGGATTTAGAAAGGCATCTAGGCTTACGAGGAACATGGAGGACGGGATTAAGACAGAGCTTAGCCAAATCCTCGTGATTACAAAGCCCGAGGTCACCCTCCAGAAGCTTCAGGAGCTCCGTCATCTAGACCACGTGGGGTTCAAAGTGACTGCATTTAGGATGGGGGGTGGCCCTGCCCAGTGCTTCCACTGCTAGGCGTTCGGGCACACAGCGCTCCACCGCGGATACCCGGGGAAGTGTGGCTTGTGCGGTGATTCCAACTGGACCCACATGTGCCCGAGGTCTGGGAAAGCTAAATGTCAGCAGTGTGGGGAGGATCACCCCAAAACCTACAGGCTGTGCCCCTAGCGCTTGGAACTTGCCAAGAAGGCCAGCGCAAAGAGGATGGAGACAATCCACTCAACAGGAGCCCAGCTGATGCCCGAGCCCACACGACGACCTCTAGCGACGCGAGTCAGCAGCGGTGTCTCGTACTCCATGATGTCCGACGGAGCACCACCATCACTACTGACCTCACCTCCAGCAACAGAGGCATCCGTAACTCCAGTGCAACCCACGCAGCAGCCGCATTGGATGAGCATGGAAGCGATGTTCACGCTCGTCATGGGTCTTATAAAGACAGTGACGGATGCCGTGGGATGCTCCTTCCAGGCGACACAAGGGAAGCAAACCCCGAGGGGCCCTGTCCTCGCATTTCGAAGTCAGGGGCCAGCGGAACAAGCTGTCGCCGAAGATCAACTGCCGCCTGAAGGAATCCCGACAGAAGACGTTCCGACTGAATCATCTCTTGCGATCGGCCCAGCTGTCGCTTCGGCTGAAGCTGCAGATCTGCAAGGCGATCATCAGGCTGACTCTTCTGCATGGGGCGCCCGCCCTGACGTACATGTATCGTCAAACGCTCAGGCGGCTACAGTGTTTCCAGAACGGGGTCCTGCTTCGGGCCGTGCAGCACACTACCCTCCGAAGGAAGAAGCCATCCCCCCTCCACGATGAGCTGATGCTGCCCTCGGTTCAAGACTTCATACGGAGGAGTCATATTAAGTTCTATGACAGCCTCTGGTACTGTGTGAACCCCCACTTCAGGGAGTAGACACCACCTCCTCTACCTCAGAGGTGGCAGGGCAGCACCAGACGAATCCTGGATCTCTGCGAAGACGCTGCCTAGAAGCAGTAGCTGTGTAGTCCCTCCCTACACAACTGTTTTCCCCCTAGATTTAGTATTTTAGACTAAGTACTAAATCGACGCGGTATACGTCGTGGATAACTCATGAGAAAGAAGTGTAGTAAAAATGAGCTGAATCGGTCAATGGGAAAGCGGGGGTTTAATTTGTAATATATTTCAATAGAAAAGCCCGCCAGACGTAGGTTCACAAATCCGCCGCAAGGAGCGCTTTCTACCACTAGAGTGACTGTATCCTGTTCCTGCGTTGGATCAAAATAGGATAATATGAGGTTTTTTGTATTTATTACGTAGTGTAATAGGTACCATGTGTAAACATAACTCTGGAAGCAAAGTAATAATTGATCAGTTACTCATTACAAATTTAAAAGAGAACTATTCATGTTTTTATTTTATTTATGTAGGAAATTTTAAGCAAATTGTTCTGGAAAGCAGTCTACACTACCCAAATTCTGAGGAAAGTGCTTAGTTATGCAGCTCCTGCATGACGGACTTTTTTTTTTTAATTTAATTTTTGAGCATCGCAAAGACAGCGATTTGCTCTTTTTAAAATACAACAAATACCGATTTATACAACCTTATAGAACTAAATACAACAAAAGAAAAGAAGCGGCCGTCCATATACGATATAGAGTAAGGTGGCTGGTGGAGAAGCCAACCGTCAGCCAGTCACGGCTTTCTGTTGGCTGCTAGAGAAGCCCACCATCAGTGAGTCACGGCTTTGTGCTGGCTGCTGGAGAAGCCCACCGTCCAGAAAGGGTTAAACTATGATGGCAGATCTTGAATTACTAGAAATAAACTGTGATTTTGTCCCTCATAGAGTTTACACTCTACCTGGTCTATCCGAGGTAATAATATCCCGAACCCGTAAACTCCTGTTACTGGTATCCGTTAGATAACGGGTTATCTCTAAGTTATCTGTTTGTTGGTCCGGAACACCCATATATCCAGAAAATTTATACTTTGATTACTTATTAATTCATGGATAACGTATACCATGACGGGAACCGTGCTATAAACTGTACAAAATTATTGTATAATTGATTTTGATGTTACATTAGTTAACACAATAAAGTAATATCTGTCGTGACGAAGCACGCGTGTATATATATATATATATATATATATATATATATATATATATATATACACACAGCTGAATCCGTCCACTGAAAGATGGTTTTTGGATCAAAATACACGCGAAAAAATCGTAACGCTTACGTTTATGCGTTCACATGCTTGCAGGTACTCGTTTTATAGGGTTCATTAAAAAGAAAAACGAATGAACACATTTTATAGGGAATATCAGTAACCGTTTTTGAGAAATGTTTTTGTAACTCATTTTTTTGTGTGGGTACTTAAAATCGTTGCGATTCAATTGAAATATTTTTTACATCTTTGAAATTCTACTTAACTAAGATACTCAGTACTCGAATAAAAATATTTGATTGCTAAACATGAAACATTTTCGGATCTTTGTATATTTTCGTAAATATTTTGAAAACGGCCAGGAGATCGTAGTATGTGTGAGGTAATTATTAGCGGGGCGATGTCAATCGGAGAAAAAACTTCTAAATTGTTAGTTTTGTACTTTTGTACGTGCTTGTGTATCGGTTTTCCTAGTGTTTTCATCGGTTGTTGCTTATTTTATTTGCATTTAACAGTATTTGACTAAAACAAGTTAAGAAAATGCGAAAGAGTGTAATAGTGTTTCCAAGAGCAAACGTTGAGAAGTTGGGGGAAGTAGCCGTGATACCGTCAGTTTCCTGTTTTTGCGCCTTAAATCTATTTTCTCTTCGACATTTTATAGTTTTCACGAAGATAAAATCCCACCAATTACTGTTACTATACCTTTAATAACACAGGTCTACAAAAATAATCTTTCTGAAATTTGATTTGATGATTTTGGTCAATCTCTATGCTCCTTGGCGTGCTGAAGCCGAACATGAAGTCAGTCCCTCTCTATCACGTAAGGAAATTGTTCAATCTCAAGTAAGGGCAGAGGTACAGCCCTATTACGCTGGAACAGCAACATTGCAACCCCAACTTCTAACATACTCAGTAATTTGTTGCTAATTTGTTGCTAATTTGTTACACTATTTTCAAATTTGTCGCTCCAGCCGTTTCCGAGAAAACGTGGCTGTGCTAGCGTAATATTACGCCAGCACAGCCACCCCTGTAACTTTTGATCTAATTGTCTGACGAAATTCAGATTGGTACGAGAATTTGTTGCTAATTTGTTGCTCTAGAATGACACCAATCACGAATTTGTCGCTCCAGCCGTTTCCGAGAAAACGTGGCTGTGCTAGCGTAATATTACGCCAGCACAGCCACCCCCGTAACTTTTGATCTAATTGTCTGACGAAATTCAGATTGGTACGAGAATTTGTTGCTAATTTGTTGCTCTAGAATGACACCAATCACGAATTTGTCGCTCCAGCCGTTTCCGAGAAAACGTGGCTGTGCTAGCGTAATATTACGCCAGCACAGCCACCCCTGTAACTTTTGATCTAATTGTCTGACGAAATTCAGATTGGTACGAGAATTTGTTGCTAATTTGTTGCTCTAGAATGACACCAATCACGAATTTGTCGCTCCAGCCGTTTCCGAGAAAACGTGGCTGTGCTAGCGTAATATTACGCCAGCACAGCCACCCCTGTAACTTTTGATCTAATTGTCTGACGAAATTCAGATTGGTACGAGAATTTGTTGCTAATTTGTTGCTCTAGAATGACACCAATCACGAATTTGTCGCTCCAGCCGTTTCCGAGAAAACGTGGCTGTGCTAGCGTAATATTACGCCAGCACAGCCACCCCTGTAACTTTTGATCTAATTGTCTGACGAAATTCAGATTGGTACGAGAATTTGTTGCTAATTTGTTGCTCTAGAATGACACCAATCACGAATTTGTCGCTCCAGCCGTTTCCGAGAAAACGTGGCTGTGCTAGCGTAATATTACGCCAGCACAGCCACCCCCGTAACTTTTGATCTAATTGTCTGACGAAATTCAGATTGGTACGAGAATTTGTTGCTAATTTGTTGCTCTAGAATGACACCAATCACGAATTTGTCGCTCCAGCCGTTTCCGAGAAAACGTGGCTGTGCTAGCGTAATATTACGCCAGCACAGCCACCCCTGTAACTTTTGATCTAATTGTCTGACGAAATTCAGATTGGTACGAGAATTTGTTGCTAATTTGTTGCTCTAGAATGACACCAATCACGAATTTGTCGCTCCAGCCGTTTCCGAGAAAACGTGGCTGTGCTAGCGTAATATTACGCCAGCACAGCCACCCCTGTAACTTTTGATCTAATTGTCTGACGAAATTCAGATTGGTACGAGAATTTGTTGCTAATTTGTTGCTCTAGAATGACACCAATCACGAATTTGTCGCTCCAGCCGTTTCCGAGAAAACGTGGCTGTGCTAGCGTAATATTACGCCAGCACAGCCACCCCTGTAACTTTTGATCTAATTGTCTGACGAAATTCAGATTGGTACGAGAATTTGTTGCTAATTTGTTGCTCTAGAATGACACCAATCACGAATTTGTCGCTCCAGCCGTTTCCGAGAAAACGTGGCTGTGCTAGCGTAATATTACGCCAGCACAGCCACCCCCGTAACTTTTGATCTAACTGTCTGACGAAATTCAGATTGGTACGAGAATTTGTTGCTAATTTGTTGCTCTAGAATGACACCAATCACGAATTTGTCGCTCCAGCCGTTTCCGAGAAAACGTGGCTGTGCTAGCGTAATATTACGCCAGCACAGCCACCCCCGTAACTTTTGATCTAATTGTCTGACGAAATTCAGATTGGTACGAGAATTTGTTGCTAATTTGTTGCTCTAGAATGACACGAATCACGAATTTGTCGCTCCAGCCGTTTCCGAGAAAACGTGGCTGTGCTAGCGTAATATTACGCCAGCACAGCCACCCCTGTAACTTTTGATCTAATTGTCTGACGAAATTCAGATTGGTACGAGAATTTGTTGCTAATTTGTTGCTCTAGAATGACACCATTCACGAATTTGTCGCTCCAGCCGTTTCCGAGAAAACGTGGCTGTGCTAGCGTAATATTACGCCAGCACAGCCACCCCCGTAACTTTTGATCTAATTGTCTGACGAAATTCAGATTGGTACGAGAATTTGTTGCTAATTTGTTGCTCTAGAATGACACCAATCACGAATTTGTCGCTCCAGCCGTTTCCGAGAAAACGTGGCTGTGCTACCGTAATATTACGCCAGCACAGCCACCCCTGTAACTTTTGATCTAATTGTCTGACGAAATTCAGATTGGTACGAGAATTTGTTGCTAATTTGTTGCTCTAGAATGACACCAATCACGAATTTTTCGCTCCAGCCGTTTCCGAGAAAACGTGGCTGTGCAAGCATAATATTACGCCACGAGTTCGGACGCATAGCGCAGGAAATCACGTGACCTTGAGCAAGTTTTTTCATTAAGGTCATAATTGGTTCAACAAATACGACCGATATTCCATTTTTCCTATATATTTAAGCCGAAATCGCCCTGAGAACACTTTGAAGTGAGTAACGAATATTTTAAGGTGAGTTGTAATTCCCATGATTTTCGTAGATGATGAAACGTCTGTGTATGTAATTAAACCCTAATTTTTCTTATTGTTTATATGGGCGTATATAAGGGGGGGGGGCTTAGGGGCTGCAGCCCCTCCCGGAATTTTGATTTCATGGTAATAACCAGAGACCGAAAATAACTATTTTTATTTCAAATGAGTTTCACTTAACCTTTAATTTTTATTATTAGGAAATAAAAATAGAAATTCCATCGTAATTGATAATATCAATTAGATATAAAATATATTATATTTTAATATTTTAAAAAAAAAGTTTAATAATTTTTATTTCAAAACCTTAAAAATAAAAATTATTTGAATAATGTTATTTCGACATTTTTTTATAACAATTTTCAATAACATTTTTTTTTTTACTTTAACTTTAAACATTATTTTAAATAATAAAAAAAAATTAATGCTATAATAAATAGAAAGTAATGCACAAAAACGAAGTCTATAATATACAATATATACTCATACAAATCAATTGGATTTAGAGGAACTTTGATTCACTGACATAAGCAAATAACTTATATTAATCAAAAGGTTTCAAATCAAGTATTTATTGATTTATTCCGAGGATAAGAGATATTTAATAAATGAGTTTCCCTTTACCTTTAATTTTTATTATTGTGAATTCAAAATAAAAATTCCATCGTAATTGATATATTTCATTATTTTTTTAAAACAATTTTCCAATAATTTTTATTTTAAGAACTTAAAAATAAAAATTATTTCATAACAGTTAATTATTAATTTTAAAAATATAAATTATGAAGTAATTTTCATTTTTTTAATTAAATCATATTTAGGAAACATTTAATTTTGATTTCGGTCCTTGATAAAAACTTGTCATTAAACCCTTAAAAATATATTAAATAAGATCACTTAGTTCATAATACATATTTCATTTTACGTGTAAGGTTTTAAGGTGCAAATGACCACTCACCGTAGATGCACAAAAAAAAAATAAATAAAAATAACGTTTTAGTTGCCTAAAACTATTCCAATCTCTAAATTTTTAGTATTCCATACCCTGGAAATGGTCTCAGCCCCCCCCCCCCCCCGAAATTTTCCCTGCCCCGTGGGGTGAGTTCGGACATGCATGAATTATACCCGCGTCCCCTTGGCTTAA
Organism: Gonocerus acuteangulatus; assembly: GCA_946811695.1. Classification (NCBI taxonomy): domain Eukaryota; kingdom Metazoa; phylum Arthropoda; class Insecta; order Hemiptera; family Coreidae; genus Gonocerus; species Gonocerus acuteangulatus. Next base: position 163,336,154 of record OX328123.1, read on the forward strand.
AGGAAAACAGTATTTATTCCAAAGAGGCTTTGAAGAATATGATTGACGATGTCAAAACCAAGAAGGAGGCTCTGAGAGAGGCAGCGGATCGATTTAGGTATTTTGTTGTTTCTTTATTTATTATTTATTTATTTCTTTAGTTTATTTATTTGTTGGTGTTCTGCATTATGCCGAAGTACACCTTATATTTTATATAGTTATTACAGAACATTATATGAGCTTATTGCCTATATATGTATATTATGTATATATTATTACATTGCATTATATTACCTTATTCTTTATGTATATATTATTACATTGCATTATATTACCTTCTTTTTTATGTATATATTATTACATCGCATTATATTACCTTATTGCCTATATGTTTACATACTAACATTAAATTATGCTTAATATAAGTTTGTTTTTATTATTTACTTAAATACATATGTACATATACATATAATATTAGATTACATGATTTTAAATTATTTTGAGTATTTATATATTGTGTTAGTGCTATTGCATTGTATTAAAAAATAATGTTAAGAATAGAACTTAAAAAAAAAAAAAATTACATTAAAAATTAGTTTTAAAATATTAAAATATACATATACATATATATATATATATATATATATATATATATATATATATATATATATATATACAGGGTGTTCAAAACTCGATTGACACCCCCCTTTTTTTCACAATTTTTGATATTTAAAAGCGAAACTTGGTGGGTATAAACGTGGTCGAATGTACATTCATTGGACCCAATGCACGACCCCTCAACTTTCTCCCGGTCTTCTCCAGCAACCCTAACTCTGGAATCTTCAATGGAAGGGGGTTATTTTTATGACGGATTATTGTAGAGAATTGAATTTTAGGTCGATTTTATATCGGTCATTTTTTCGCTAAAGCGCACCAATGAGTAACAAATTGCCAAAAACCGTTAAAACCCTTGTTTTTTGTCACTTTTCTGCCAATAACGCAGAAAGTATGTCCGTAATGGAAAAAGTAATTGGTATAATCGTTGTAGAAGATTAAATTTTCTTTCCAAAAAGTACCTTTAAATGCCTAAAACGTAAATAGGAATGGGGCAAAACACACTTTTGTTTTTGAAGTTTTCAGAAAAGTTAATGATCAACGTGGTCTACGCTTCCGTAAAACTTAATAAACGTTTTCTAAACTTTTTGCTCCACCTAAAAATCAAATTCAATTAATTTATAAAGGCATTAAAATAATAAATTTAAAGCAATAGAACTCACCTAATGATTAGAATTTCGTAGCAATTATTTTTGTGTTGGACGATTTATTTATTTTTTACGGCGTCTTGACATCTAGGCCATTAGTGCCGACATCCAGGGTGCAGCGAGGAATTTCCTAAATAATAAAAGTTGAGGGGTCGTGCATTGGGTCCAATGAATGTACATTCCACCACGTTAAGACCCACCAAGTTTCGCAAATATCAAAAATTGTGGAAAAAAGGGGGGTGTCAATCGAGTTTCGAACACCCTGTATATATATATATAAATTTGAACCACCATTATTTTCGATCTCTAGGGGATCTGAAACGCAAAATGTTCTAGTCGGCACATCATCACATCACCTGTGTGACTAGGTGTCGTCAGTGTGTTTTGCAAGGAAGCCTTTTGTAAAAACGTTCATAATTTTCGATCTATTTGTTCTGTAATTAACGTTTATGCAAGAATTAATATCAAGAATAATTTTCATTTAATTTTGATGATATCACAAAAAAAAACACAAATTACTCTTATTTATTTGCTGTTTTTTTTATTCTAGAATTTCAATTACATTATGAAATTGAGAGATAATCTCCGTTTTGAGTATTCCTTTGGAAATTTGATTAAATAAAACAACATTTGTGTGATTCGGCAGTCTGGAGGATTTATTTTCGAAGAGTAGTGATTTTCGAAACGTTGTCTCTAACCAGAAGTTTATATTATTATTGTTTGAATTGATACTACGGTTTGAATGAGATAATTGTGGACATTTAATGTACATTAGCCTTTAAGAACATTTAATGTACATTAGCCTTTAACAACATTTATGGGCCTTTATTTCTTTTTTTTATTTATTTAATTTATAGAGTTCTGCAACAGAGGCGAAAAACTCTTTAAATGTCAGTCGTCAACTTCAAATGTGATATATATGTATATAAGAACATATGAAGAAATAAACTTGTAGGTAGGTGTGGGTAAGTAAGGTGTGTCCAATACGAATCCTGGATAGGATGACTTCGTCCCGGCGGGACAACTGTTCATTTGTTCAGGCTTTCGTTGTATTTTTGTATATGGGCCTTTAAGAACATGAAAAAGTCCAACTCGCAGGAACTGCGTCATCTTAGCGCGGTTAAGTACATCTTGAAGAAATGGAATAGATTAGCATCACAAATCACAGGAAACTGACAGCCACTGCCATCATGCTTACCACAGCCACTCCAAACTTATTACCAATACCTTTCACCGTTTGTTAGCTTATTTTACTACAATACTAATTTTACTGATAAATGCAATTTTAAACTAGAAACAACCAATTAAAAAGTGAGATAAAGAAAGAGAAAACCCATTTCAAAACAACAAAACAAACACTTTTTAAGTTTTAAGCGCTTATATCTCTCATTGACGTTGTCCCATCGAATATTGCTTCAGAACATTTTTTGTAGAGAATTTAGTAAGCATTCGAATGGTCACTTTCCACTTACCACGATTTCCCAACCGGTATCGAGATATTTACGAAAAATGTATGGAGATCCGAAAATTTTTCACGTCTATTAATAAAATATTTTTTTTCCGACTCGCAGGAACTGCATCATCTTAGCGCGGTTCCGTTCTTATCCGAAGTGCGATTAGTAAAGGAATAGTAGCAGCTATCGGTAGGTTTTGATCTGTCTTTAAAAATATAAAATAAAATCTCAAAGAGAAGGAAGCTTAAAGAGCCACGTATGGAAACTGACAGTTTTCTAAGCGGATGGGACTCTCCCGTCATCGCGACGCTCACTCTAGGAAAACTCTATTACCAATATGATTCTTATTTTCTCAGCTTTAATGAAATACTCATTCCACCGTTAAATAAACTTAAAAAACAAAAGTGAGGTAAACAGTGACAAAAACCCGTTTAAAATAACAAAACTAACACTTTCGTAGTTTTAAGCACTTACTTCTCCGACTGACATTGCCCCATCGAAATTTCCTTCAGAATCTTTTTTTTAGAGAATTTAGTAAGCTTTTGAATGGTTACATCGTACTTCCCACGATTTCTTAACTGTTTGGAAGATATTAAGGGGGGAAAATGGTGCTAATACCTACCGATAGCTGCTCTATTCCTTCACTAATCGCACTTGAGATAAGAACGGAACCGCGCTAAGATGAAGCAGTTCCTGCGGGTCGGACTTTTTTTTGTCAGACAAATTAATGTATTATGTTTATATTATAATATAAATATTATGTTTATAAGAAGAGCAAATCACTTTAATTGCGGTGTAAAATATTGTTGCTAGATAAATCTAAGTATTATATAAGGAAAAAATGGTGCTAATGACTCAGATTTCGATGCACCATAAAAGAAAAAACAAATTAAGGACAATATACGAAGATTCCAAACCATTTCATGTCTGTTAATAAAATATTGTATTCTAATCCCAATAACGCTACACTTATACAGAAATAAATTTTTTTTAAGTGCCTATTTAATACGTATAAAATAAGGTTATAATGAGCGATCCGCTGTGACATATAACAAGTACTACCACCGTGTGGAGTGCAACTAGTATAGACCGGTAAGTCAGTACCACTGTGGTATGTAAACAGCGGCTGTTCTGATACTGGCAAAAATTAGAAATCCTACATTCCTAAAGTTGTTTGGAGGCTTATCTTTATGACTCTAGAAAGGGACTTACAGATGACGAGGATACACTGGGCGATACCTGTACTGGGAATGCCCTCCACCCTAAGCCTCCTAGCTCCTCACCTTCGAATTGAAACAAAACATTGTTTCTATATATACGTATCCTGTTTTATTGACTAATACATTTGACTACTATAAGCAATCACAAAAATAACGAGCAGTGAAAAAAAAACTGTAGGAAACACACAAAAAGATTCGTTCAAATGAACGAAATTACCTATGTTTCAAGCACTTATTTCTCCAAATATAACCGTCCCATCGCAAATGTCTTCAAAACATTTTTTGTAGAGAATTTAGTAAGCATTCGAATGGTCACTTTCCACTTACCACGATTTCCCAAGCGGTATCGAGATATTTACGAAAAATGTATGGAGATCCGAAAATTTTTCACGTCTATTAATAAAATATTTTTTTTCGCATACTTCCTTAACTCCAAATGTAACCAAAATTTAATCATCTTAGTTGGGATTAATTTCCAAGATGTAGAAAATATTTCAATTGAATCCCGCGAGTCTAAGTACTCACAAAAAAATAATGACCTACAAAAACATTGATTCCACTTTTCATAGAAAGGGTTACATATATCACCTTAAAAATGGGTTCATTCGTTTTCTTATGTTAACAAACCTATAAAACAAGTACCTGCAAGCATATAAACTCAAAAACGTAAGCGTTACGATTTTTGTTGCGCGAATATCGCCCCAAACACTATCTTCAAGTAGGCGGATTCTGCTGGTTAACGAACTTGACCTTTCAAATTAGAAGACAGATCTTTGTGCCAAATTTCATCAAAATCGGACCATTTTTGAGCCGTCAGGAGCGCGAACAGACAAGCATATATACATATATATATATATATATATATATATATATATATATATATATATATATATATACATACAAATTTTAGCCACCTATATTTTCGTGATCTATAGGGTCTGAAACGTGAAAGTTTCTAGTCGGCACTTCCGGATTGCGTCATGAGGTCAACCTCATAAGCGGGTTCTCCCTATGGAGATAGGGAGTAACCGCGCTAAAAAGAGTATTTTATAAAGGGAGCCTGCTAGAGTTGTTGTTACCAGGCATGTAAACATAACATCACGTGGACAAGTTAAGAGAGTTAAGAATGAGGGAGGAAGCGGTGAATTTCCTGTAGCTACTAGGTACTGTCAGATTCCTGTGAAGGCTGATTCTTATAATCTCCCGTTCTCCGGTATGCCATTGCGTCGGTGTTTTAATTTTTCTCAAAATACCAAAACATAATATTAACCTTTAAGTAGAGATGTGGGGAGTTTTAAGCACCCCATGACTTAATTAGCACTATATTTTGAATTTAAAAATTTACAATCCATTTCATCGCTTTGGTACCTTCATAAAGAGTAGTTCTCTTCACATTGAGGTTGCATTCGCAGAAAAAAAAACATTATTTGTTTATTTCCTGGGCCTTTTACTGACTTAGGGTGTTCTCAACACTCTACTTACGTAACAAAAATTTAAAATATAATGTCTTCTTTCGACCGCCGTTTGACATTTTATATTAAGAGAATCAAGAAATAATGAAGAGGCGTTTTAAGTAAATGTGTGAAAATGATGGAGAAGATGAGTCTATTGATTCGGACGATGAGGAAAGAGATAGGTATTTTTGAAAAATCTACTATATATTTGTCAAATACCACTCACTCACTCACTTACTGACCTATCATCCCCTAGCCCAAACCACACGACAGAAAATTTTGAAATTTTGCATGGACACTCCCTATAGAACGTAGGCGCTCGCTAAGAAAGAATTTTTTGATATTCGAATTTTTAAGTATTTTTAGAGGGGTTTAAAGTTTGAGTTGGTTAGAGCAGGCAAGCATAGGTAGCATGCATTGCTAGGACGATAACAGAACAGCTGTTACTATACTGTATCTATTTCATAGTATTATTTTTAATTGAGGTTAATTTCAACTATCATGGCAGACCTTGAATTACTAAAACTGAGAAATAAAATGTGAATTTTTCCCTCAAAGAGTTTCCGCCCTTGACACAAAAATTTGAAATTTTACACGGTCCATCCGTTTAAAGTATAAACACTCCCTAAGAAAGGTTTTTTATTTTTATATTCAAACGTTTAAGTACTTTTAGGGGGGGTTTGAATTATTAAGAAGAAAATGGTTCGAATTTGATAACATTTGGTACAAAAGTGTGCTAATGGCCCAGGCAGTCGAAGCACACAAAAAAAAAAAAAAAAAAAAAAAAAAAAATTGGTACAAAAATCTTTCTTCTTATTTAAAAGTTTATGTTCATTAACCACCAATCACGAATTTGTGCTGGCGTAATATTACGCTAGCACAGCCACGTTTTCTCGGAAACGGCTGGAGCGACAAATTCGTGATTGGTGTCATTCTAGAGCAACAAATTAGCAACAAATTCTCGTACCAATCGGAATTTCGTCAGACAATTAGATCAAAAGTTCCGGGGGTGGCTGTGCTGGCGTAATATTACGCTAGCACAGCCACGTTTTCCAGGAAACGGCTGGAGCGACAAATTCGTGATTGGTGTCATTCTAGAGCAACAAATTCTGGTACAAATCTGAATTTCGTCAGAAAATTAGATCAAAAGTTACGGGTGTGGCTGTGCTGGCGTAATATTACGGTAGCACAGCCACATTTTCTCGGAAACGGCTGGAGCGACAAATTCGTGATTGGTGTCATTCTAGAGCAACAAATTAGCAACAAATTCTCGTACCAATCTGAATTTCGTCAGACAATTAGATCAAAAGTTACGGGGGTGGCTGTGCTGGCGTAATATTACGCTAGCACAGCCACGTTTTGTCGGAAACGGCTGGAGCGACAAATTCGTGATTGGTGTCATTCTAGAGCAACAAATTAGCAACAAATTCTCGTACCAATCTGAATTTCGTCAGACAATTAGATCAAAAGTTACAGGGGTGGCTGTGCTGGCGTAATATTACGCTAGCACAGCCACGTTTTCTCGGAAACGGCTGGAGCGACAAATTCGTGATTGGTGTCATTCTAGAGCAACAAATTAGCAACAAATTCTCGTACCAATCTGAATTTCGTCAGACAATTAGATCAAAAGTTACAGGGGTGGCTGTGCTGGCGTAATATTACGCTAGCACAGCCACGTTTTCTCGGAAACGGCTGGAGCGACAAATTCGTGATTGGTGTCATTCTAGAGCAACAAATTAGCAACAAATTCTCGTACCAATCTGAATTTCGTCAGACAATTAGATCAAAAGTTACGGGGGTGGCTGTGCTGGCGTAATATTACGCTAGCACAGCCACGTTTTCTCGGAAACGGCTGGAGCGACAAATTCGTGATTGGTGTCATTCTAGAGCAACAAATTAGCAACAAATTCTCGTACCAATCTGAATTTCGTCAGACAATTAGATCAAAAGTTACAGGGGTGGCTGTGCTGGCGTAATATTACGCTAGCACAGCCACGTTTTCTCGGAAACGGCTGGAGCGACAAATTCGTGATTGGTGTCATTCTAGAGCAACAAATTAGCAACAAATTCTCGTACCAATCTGAATTTCGTCAGACAATTAGATCAAAAGTTACAGGGGTGGCTGTGCTGGCGTAATATTACGCTAGCACAGCCACGTTTTCTCGGAAACGGCTGGAGCGACAAATTCGTGATTGGTGTCATTCTAGAGCAACAAATTAGCAACAAATTCTCGTACCAATCTGAATTTCGTCAGACAATTAGATCAAAAGTTACGGGGGTGGCTGTGCTGGCGTAATATTACGCTAGCACAGCCACGTTTTCTCGGAAACGGCTGGAGCGACAAATTCGTGATTGGTGTCATTCTAGAGCAACAAATTAGCAACAAATTCTCGTACCAATCTGAATTTCGTCAGACAGTTAGATCAAAAGTTACAGGGGTGGCTGTGCTGGCGTAATATTACGGTAGCACAGCCACGTTTTCTCGGAAACGGCTGGAGCGACAAATTTGAAAATAGTGTAACAAATTAGCAACAAATTACTGAGTATGTTAGAAGTTGGGGTTGCAATGTTGCTGTTCCAGCGTAATAGGGCTCAGAGGTACTACCATTAAAAGAAAACAGAATTGGCGAATAAGAGTTTTCATTTATTTCCATGATCTTTTAGTTATTTCAATGTTGTTTACTGTACAAAATACATAAATGTGTAGAAATAACAGCTTCAGAATTAACAGTGGCATATTTAGTTATTATTTTTATGAAAACGTATTTTTTTCTCTTGAAAATTTCTCCGTGTTCGTTTCCGGCTGTAGGACTCTTCAGATGATTCACGCTGCAGCATCCAACAATAGTCACCCATCATGTTTACGTTCCATTTGCCCTGATACCTACGTTCCATTTCCTGGATGTCCTGATGGAACCTTTCCCCTTGTTCTTCACTTACTTCCCCTAAGTTTTCCGGAAAATAGTCCACATGCGAATGTAAGAAGTGAACCTTCAAACTCATGTTGCAACCTTGTAATTGAAATGCCTTCAACATGCGTTCCACGATACTTCTGTAGTTGGGATCCTTCACGTTACCAAGGAACTTCTCAACAACATCTTTAAAAGAATTCCAAGCTTCCTTCTCCTTCTCATTCATGGTCTGAGTGAAATGTGGATCGGTGAAAAGTTTCCGAATATCTGGGCCTACAAAGATCCCCTCTTTTAGCTTTGCATCACTTAATCGTGGGAACTTGGAGCATAAGTACTTAAAACATTTACCTTCTTTATTGAGAGACTTTACGAATTGTTTTATCAGCCCTAGCTTTATGTGTAGAGGAGGTAGCAGGATTTTGTCAGAAGGAACCTAACTTCTCCTAATTACATTTTTTTGGCCTGGCGACAGAGCTCCTCGTGATGGCCAGTCTTTGTTGTTCCAATGGGAATTTCTGTCTCGGCTATCCCATAAACATAAAAAACAAGGGAACTTGGTGTACCCTGATTGCTGACCTAAGAGCATAGTAAGTACTTTCAAGTCTCCACATATCAACCAGTTATGCTCATTATAATGAATTCGTTCGAGAACTAATGACAAATTTTCGTATGTTTCTTTTAAATTTACCGAATGGCCAACTGGAACTGAAGCATAAGTATTGCCATTGTGCAACAAAACAGCCTTTATACTTCGCTTTGATGAGTCTATGAATAGACGCCAATAAATCGGGTCATATTGTATACCAAATTGACCCATCAGACCAAGAATGTCTTTGCAATAAATAAGATTCTCATCCAGAGCAAAGTAAGGAACAAAAACTGCTTCACGGTGTCGATACCACGAAAAAGAAGTGCCTGGCTGTAATAAATTTTTGTTTTTAAGACGGGAGCCAAGTAACTGAGCTGCATCTTTTGGAAGTCCAAGATCTCTCACTAAGTCGTTCAACTCCTGTTGAGAAATAAGCTGAGGTTCATCTTCTGAACTGCTTGCTTTGAACTCACTGTGTACTTCATCGCTCTCCGACATACAGTCTTCTCTATTAGCTTCCCTATCTATACTGCCCAAGTCACGAGGGGGCTGAGGAACTGTCAATCCAGGACCGTGTGGTACCGGACGACTAGCAGATTCCACATTAGGGTAGTTAATGAGCTTATGATTTTTGGAATTATAGCCTTGAACATGACAATTACAAAAGTAACAGTCATTAACGTGGTTTTTTTGCTCCCTCCACATCAGTGGGATAGCAAATCCGAAAGATTTTAACTCTCCTTTGTACCATAAGCGAAGTTTTTCTACGCAGCTATGGCATACTTTGTGAGGAGCCCACACTTTATCTTGATCTCCTATTCTCAAGCCAAAATATGCATAATATACATTTCTGACAAAACCTGTTATATTTCGTTGGTATTTCTTAACTGTGTACTCACCACAGATAAAACAGAAGTAGTCTGGACTGGTAACACAACGACGATGAGACATTTTGTCTAAATGCACTTTCAAACCTTAAAATACGTTCTTAATCACTTTGACACAACTAAGAGACCTCAGTGAATGTGTTCACTTCAGTTGATACTACTGAACTGAGAGAATGAACAGAAATTTAGCTCCAAGTTCCTGATACAACAGGTTCAATCTCGTTTAGCTTCAGACGGTGACATCTGAGACCAAACAAGTACGTTCCTGTCTGAACAGGTCGTGCCTAGACACCCTCAGGCCTACAACATCTACTGAGGGAGTCATTGCCTACACCACCTAGTGAAAGATGTCTGTTTATAAAAAGAGAAATCGTTTGGAAAAAAAAAATAACCTACTTCTTACCAAATTTATGTGTATAGCAGGTATATTATGTTCTATGGATTTGAAAAAAATCTGTACGTGATAGAGAAAAACGGACTTCATTCTCGGCCTCAGCACACCGAGAAACACAGAGATTAGCCAAAATAATCAAATCAAATTTTTGGTTGTAGACCTGTGTAATAGCACTGGAGATACAAACCGCACCAAGATGACGCTGCTCCTGCGAGTCAGAATTTTTTCTAGTGTGCGTGCAGTCCAAGCATACATTATAACCGGCTTACTGCAATGATGTTAATCAATATCTTGACGTAGCAACAAATATAAGCAAATTTAACGATTTCAATAAAATCGGGGACAACATATAGTCGATACAAAAGCAAACTAAGGAATATGAAAATCGCCACTTTTCAGAGTGGAAAAGTATTTATTCATAACTTTTTTTTTGGACAGTCAAATGTTCGGCAGATTTGACCTTTTGATAGTGGAATACTTTCCCTTTAATAGAGTGAAGTCAGATTGAAGAATTTGCCGTAAATAAGGCCAGCAGAAATCATTAAAGATGGACAATGGTAGATGTATTTTTTCATATTCGTTAACAAGCCCGATACAATGATACTCCTCTAAGATCATAACATTCCACGGATTAATGACAAGACTAGCTCTGGACTCGATTTATTGCTAGCTATGGACTCTATTTATTGCTAGATATGGACTCTATTTATTGCTAGCTATGGACTCTATTTATTGCTAGCTATGGACTCTATTTATTGCTAGATATGGACTCTATTTATTGCTAGCTATGGACTCTATTTATTGCTAGCTATGGACTCTATTTATTGCTAGCTATGGACTCTATTTATTGCTAGCTATGGAGACTATTTATTGCTAGCTATGGACTCTATTTATTGCTAGATATGGACTCTATTTATTGCTAGCTATGGAGACTATTTATTGCTAGCTATGGACTCTATTTATTGCTAGCTATGGAATCTATTTATTGCTAGCTATGGATTCTATTTATTGCTAGCTATGGACTCTATTTATTGCTAGCTATGGACTCTATTTATTGCTAGCTATGGAGACTATTTATTGCTAGCTATGGACTCTATTTATTGCTAGCTATGGAATCTATTTATTGCTAGCTATGGATTCTATTTATTGCTAGCTATGGACTCTATTTTTTGCTAGCTATGGACTCTATTTATTGCTAGCTATGGACTCTATTTATTGCTAGCTACGGACTCTATTTATTGCTAGCTATGGACTCGATTTATGCTAGCTATGGACTCTATTTATTGCTAGATATGGACTCTATTTATTGCTAGCTATGGACTCTATTTATTGCTAGCTATGGACTCTATTTATTGCTAGATATGGACTCTATTTATTGCTAGCTATGGACTCTATTTATTGCTAGCTATGGACTCTATTTATTGCTAGCTATGGACTCTACTTATTGCTAGCTATGGACTCTATTTATTGCTAGATATGGACTCTATTTATTGCTAGCTATGGACTCTATTTATTGCTAGCTATGGACTCTATTTATTGCTAGCTATGGACTCTATTTATTGCTAGCTATGGAGACTATTTATTGCTAGCTATGGACTCTATTTATTGCTAGATATGGACTCTATTTATTGCTAGCTCTGGAGACTATTTATTGCTAGCTATGGACTCTATTTATTGCTAGATATGGACTCTATTTATTGCTAGCTATGGAATCTATTTATTGCTAGCTATGGACTCTATTTATTGCTAGCTATGGACTCTATTTATTCCTAGCTATGGACTCTATTTATTGCTAGCTATGGACTCTATTTATTGCTAGCTATGGACTCTACTTATTGCTAGCTATGGACTCTATTTATTGCTAGCTATGGAGACTATTTATTGCTAGCTATAGTGCTCAGTGTGTTTGATGAGGTCTCCTCCAAATTGCATTATGTAGATGTGCCAATATCGTCGATACAAAAGCAAACAAACGAATATGAAAATCACCACTTTTCAGAGTGGAAAAGTATTTATTCATAACTTTTTTTTGGGACAGTCAAATATTCGGCAGATTTGACCTTTTGATAGTGGAATACTTTCCCTTTAATAGAGTGAAGTCAGATTGAAGAATTTGCCGTGAATAAGTCCAGCAGTAATTATTAAAGATGGACAATGAAAGAAGCATTTTTTCATATTCGTTAGTTTGCATTTGTATCGACGATATGTAAAATATAATGCAAACATGCATGTACAGCAAGAAGCCATAGCTCAAAGCAGAAACTACCAATTAGGCTAGGATCCATTCCGTGACTGAAGTGATCTAATTCAGCCGAGGGTTCGCTCATCAAATAGTTTTTAATGCGACAAAACCTCTGCTTAAGATGACGTATCGTGAGCACACCTAAATATGTTCTTCTCACGTTACCAAGACCGTGGGCGGTCCAATTATATTGACGTATTACATGTCTAACGGCATCTTCTAACTATATCTTCAGAGGATATCTTTTATTTTACACTCCGTAGTATAGGTACATTATTATTCCTGAAAACTGATACTTTACTTCCATTATTTGAAGGATGATAACATGATTTTTTTTTTTTTATTTATTTATTAAGTGTTTGGCGATAGCACAACAATTAGTATCTTATGAATGGTCTTGCTAGGAAATTAGCATGCTTCTGTATGTATGTGTATGTGTTAAGGTAGTGGGTTTGTGTAAATATCAATAAATATTCGTGGAAACGTAATGTTCCTAAGACAGCAGTGCCGAAAGTCATTAAATATGTGCGTACAGTTCTGTGTTTCTAAAGTATGTCAGTATAGTATTTATACATGATTTTTTAGAAAATGAGTTAATTTTAAGAAATAAGAGTTAGTTTTACAGCTACTAATGTTTTGGGGAAACGTGAATTACCTGTTTATCGAAATTTGAAATTATATTCAATAATTTTATATATTAAATATGGAGATGTAGACTGAAAATTATACCAGCCACACACATAAAGGAAGTCACGAGATGCAGTCTATAAATTGGGCAAACAAGAAGAGTCATGTTGCAGGCTGTATATTGGTCTAGCCCCCGACCTAATGAATGAGAGACGACCCTGGCTGTATATTGGACCATCCTTCGACCTAATCAATGAAAGACGACCCTGGCTGTATATTGGACCATCCTCCGACCTAATCAATGAAAGACGACCCTGGCTGTATATTGGGCCATCCTCCGACCTAATGAATGAAAGACGACCCTGGATTTTAATTGGACCATCCTCCGACCTAATTAATGAAAGACGACCCTGGCTGTATATTGGACCATCCTCCGACCTAATGAATGAAAGACGACCCTGGCTGTATATTGGGCCATCCTCCGACCTAATGAATAAGAGACGACCCTGGCTGTATATTGGGCCAGCCCCCGACTTAATGAATGAGAGACGACCCTGGCTGTATATTGGGCCAGGATCATTCCTAAACAAGGGAAGAAGGCGATGGAAGATGCCTTAGAAGGGAGATTTTATTTATCATTCCAGTACAAAAATGAAATCAGAGGATAGTCAAAGGGAGTGAGGAGGGGAAATTGTTTAGGATCCAATATAGAACGTTATGTGTTCCCGGTGAATATGAGGAGTCCTTTGAGCAAGAGGGTTGTCACTGGAAACAGAAGAACAATGAAAAATAGGCTAGAAAAGTAGAAAGTGTTTTTGAAAAATACATTTTTTTTTTCGAGTTTTCGAGTGTGGCACCAGGGCTTGCTGTTTAAACTCAAAGAAATCCTACCTTCAACTTATTACCTTATAATGAAATCCTACCTCTCCGACCGTTTTTTCCAGACATCCTATGGTACCTCATTATCTCCAATCTTCCCCCAACTTGCAGGTGTCCCACAAGGTGGAATTCTCAGTTCCGTACTATTCCTGGCTTATACGGCTGATATCCCATCTCATCCTGAAACATCCATCCACATGTATGCTGATGACACTGCTATCCTTACTGTCAACCAAAATCCAATTCTTGCTTCTAATTCCCTCCAAGAACACCTGTGCCTACTTCAACCATGGCTAAATAAATGGAGAATCAAAGTAAATGCAGAAAAATCTAGCCATGCAACTTTCACACTTCGTAAGTCAAGCTACCCGCCAATAACCCTCCAAAACATTATAATCCCGCAGAAATCGCAAGTAAAATACTTAGGCCTGATACTAGACAAACGCTTAACTTGGAAGCCACACATAACTCAGAAAAGACAGGAACTAAACAGACGTTTTAGACTTTTATCACGCTTATTAGACAAACGCTCAAAACTATCATTGACTAACAAACGACTTATATACAATACCATACTCCGACCAATATGGACTTATGGACTAGAACTATGGGGTTCCACTAAACCTTCCAATTCCTACAGAATACAAACAATACAATCCAAAATCCTTCGAAAAATATCCAATGCTCCTTACTATGTCTCGAACCTAACCCTCCATACTGACTTCAATATCCCCTTTATCCAATCCCTGGCCAAATCAGTCTATCAGAAGTTCCATTCCAATCTCCCAGGCCATCCAAATCCTTTGATAAATTCTCTATCCTCGTTCCAAAATCCACAAAATCCCCATAGAAGGCTGAAGCGGAGGTGGCCTAGAGACAATTTGCTTTAACATCTCCAGTGCACAAAATGTGTTATATTTTCATTTAAAATTCTTTACAGTTGTTTCATTATTATTTTATATTATATTTTTATTTATTTATTTATTTTTTCTTTAATGCATTACTATTGTGGGTTTTGTAATTGTTCATATTCCCACATCAAGCCTCACAATGTCATTATAACAGAACCAGCAATATTACTAGAAATATGTACTCATATTGTTGTAATAATCAATAATAATAATAAAAAATAAAAAAAACATTTTTTTTTACTCAATAAAAAATAATTACTTAAATATAGAATTTTATCAAAGTATTTTTTTTATTTTTCGCTTTGATACATCTCATATTTCAGTCGGCTTTTTACGGAATTAATTTGGACTCTATTTGTTATGGGTCGTTCTGAGTTGATAAAAAAGGAAAAGAAACAAGAGATATAAAAATATTCTTTAATTCTACATAAGGGTTTTAGCGCGGTTCCTCCCTCCCCGATAGGGAGGAACCCCGCTTATAAGGTTGATACAATGAAACAATCCGGAAGTGCCGACTAGAAAATTTCGCGTTTCAGAACCCCTAGAGACCGAAAATAACGGTGGTTCAAATTTGTATATATATATATATATATATATATATATATATATATATTTGTCTGTTCGCGGATTTCTGGCCTCCCTAATGGTCCGATTTTGATGAAATTTGGTACAAAAATCTGTCGCCCGATTTGAAAGGTCAAGTTCGTTAACCAGCAAAATCCACAGGAAGATGGCGTTTGGGGCGAAATTCGCGCAAAAAAAATCGTAACGCTTACGTTTTTGAGTTTATAAGCTTGTAAGTACTCGTTTTATATGCTTCTTTGGCTAGGAAAACGAATGAAACCATTTTCAAGGCGATAGCTTTAACCGTTTTTAAAAAAAATTGGAAAAATAGTTTTTGAATACCGTTTTTGGTTTGGGTACTTAGAATCATGGGATTCAGTTGAAGCATTTTCTGCATGTTTTACTATCATTAAAACTAATATGTTGAAATTTTGGTTACGTTTGGAGTTAAAGGAAGGGTTAGAATAAAACATTTTATTAACAGACATAAAAAGTTTTGGTAACTTCGTATATTTTCCTTAATATCTCGAAAAAGGTTGAGAATTTGGTAAACGAAAGAATACCATTAGAAAGCTTACTAAATGATCTACAAAAACGGTTCTGATGAAAGTTTTGATTAGGCGATGTCAATCGGAGAAATAAGTGCTTAAAACATTAAAGTAATTGATTTTGCTTATTCGAACTGTTCTTTTTGTCTGTTTTTATTCCTTGTTATTTTTTAATTGCTTATAGTTGGATAATGTATTTTACAGTAAAACAGATTAGGCAAAATGAGAAAAACAATTCATTGTTAGAAATATAGCTTGCCAAGAGAAAAAGATTCGATGACGTCTTTTGAATATTTTCAATTGCCTTTATGCTGTTGGTTTTTTTATTTTATTTTTTAATTGATTTTATCTGTAGAATTATTACTATAGTAAAAGAACACAGGAATATGTGAAAATTTTTGATATTTTCCAATTCATTGAAAGGTATGAAATGAAGTATCGCTAGAAGAGGTTTCTAGGGTCTTGCGGACCCGACCCCAGGTATAGCCATAAAACCCTTTGAACAAAGGCCGAGGAAAATATTATCTGTTTCTATTCTATACTTTTCAAATGAGAATAGGGATATGAACAGGAACCGGGGTCTCCCGTGGTCTAATGGCTAGCGCCTTGTATTCATAAGCGGGAGATGGTGGGTTCGATTCCCAAACTCCGGCAGGAATTTTATCATCCCACGGCTCGCTGGTAAAATTCCTCGCTAAACCCTGGATGTCGGCGCTAATGACCTAGATGTAGATGAGCCGAAAAAAACAATGAACTGGAACCACGCTAAGATGACGCAGTTCCTGCGAGTCGGACTTTTTTATGTCAAAGCACTCACGTTAATGAGCATTATTCAAATAGTTTTAACATTATTATCCCTTGACGATATAATTGAGACGGCCAGATTGTTTTAATTTTTTTCTTTTTCGAATGACGAATGGAATAAAGGGGAAATAATGCTACCAAAATTGAATACTGAATTTCAAAATTTAATGTCAAAATTATTAATTTTATAGACCCAAAATAGTTACCATCCGCTGTCCCTGGACACATTTATTAAACTCTACTATTTTTTTGGAGGGGAAGGATACTATATTTATTGATAATATGTTATTTCATTTTAAAACAATAATATTTAAAGTGAATTCGTATAAATTTAAATAAATAAAAAAAAACTGTCAAACTTTTTAGTAGTGCTTTTATAGTTTTGGAATCATTACCGTCCGTATTTTCGAATTAACGAGAAAACCTATCAGGATGGAGCAAGTTGTTTCAAAATAAATGTTGGAGGAGCTCTCTTAAACTGTTTTTTTTTTTTTTTGTTTTTTTTTTTGTCCAGAAGGTACGGAAGACATCGAAGATGGTATTTGGAAGGGTATAGAAGGTAATATTAGGAAGGGTACTAAACGTGGTATTTATGAAGGATATTGAAAGTGGTATAAGGAGGGATATTGAAAGTGGTATAAGAAAGATTAAAGAAGGTGGTATTAGGAAGGATATTGAAGAAGGTATTAGGAAGTGTTCAGAAGGTGGTATTAGGAGAGATATTGAAAGTGGTATTAGAAAGGGTATAGAAGGTAGTATTAGGAAGGATATTGACAGTGATATTAGGAAGTGTATTGAAAGTGGTATTTGGAAGGGTATAGAAGGTGGTATTAGGAAAGGTATTCAAGAAGGTATTAGGAAGGATATTGAAGGTGGTATTATGTCACTTCCATAAATGCTTCCAGATAGGCCTGGAGCTGATGTCGTTCCAGAAGGAACTCGGTATAATGACGGCATGAATTGACGATATTTGGAATTGGGTGCATGGTTTTTAGCACTTTCCTCCGAAGGAAAGTAGCTATTGAGGTTGGACTCATGACGGAATTTTTGAAAAATATCTTCAAATCTTTATCGATCCTACCTAGTAGACACCGAAAATGACCCCCGTTAAAATTTATCTATATATATATATATATATATATATATATATATATATATATATATATATATATATGTCTGTTAACACGATAGCGGCCAAAGTTTTTGTTTTTTCGTCTCGAAACTTGGTATATAGCATTCAATTAGCAAACAATTGAACGAGTTCGTTAATCACCAAAGTCGGTCCACCGGAAAGGGGGGTTTACCCCGAACCCAAAACACTAATTTGACTATCTCAGCCGAATATTTGTTATATTTCAACGAAACTTGGTATTCGTAGTGGTAATATAGAGAGAAAAGTGAGATATAAAAATGAACTAAATCGGTTCATTAGAAAGGGGGGGGGGTTTACTTCGGACCCCCAATACAAATTCGCCACTACCAGCCGTGATTTTTGGTATATTTCGACGAAACTCGGTATTCGTAGTGGTAATCCACAGGCGATTATGTGTTGTAAAAATAAACTATATCGGTTCATTAGGAGGGGGGGGTTTACTCCGGACTCACAATACCAATTCGCCACTACCAGCCGTGATTTTTGGTATATTTCGACGAAACTCGGCATTCGTAGTGGTAATCTACAGGTAAATATGTGTTGTAAAAATAAACTAAATCGGTTCATTAGGAGGGGGGTTTACTCCGGACTCACAATACCAATTCGCCACTACCAGCCGTGATTTTTGGTATATTTCGACGAAACTCGGTATTCGTAGTGGTAATCCACAGGCGAATATGTGTTGTAAAAATAAACTATATCGGTTCATTAGGAGGGGGGGGGGGGGGTTTACTCCGGACTCACAATACCAATTCGCCACTACCAGCCGTGATTTTTGGTATATTTCGACGAAACTCGGCATTCGTAGTGGTAATCTACAGGTAAATATGTGTTGTAAAAATAAACTAAATCGGTTCATTAGGAGGGGGGTTTACTCCGGACTCACAATACCAATTCGCCACTACCAGCCGTGATTTTTGGTAAATTTCGACGAAACTCGGCATTCGTAGTGGTAATCTACAGGTAAATATGTGTTGTAAAAATAAACTAAATCGGTTCATTAGGAGGGGGGGTTTACTCCAGACTCACAATACCAATTCGCCACTACCAGCCGTGATTTTTGGTATATTTCGACGAAACTCGGCATTCGTAGTGGTAATCTACAGGTAAATATGTGTTGTAAAAATAAACTAAATCGGTTCATTAGGAGGGGGGGTTTACTCCGGACTCACAATACCAATTCGCCACTACCAGCCGTGATTTTTGGTATATTTCGACGAAACTCGGCATTCGTAGTGGTAATCTACAGGTAAATATGTGTTGTAAAAATAAACTAAATCGGTTCATTAGAAGGGGGGGTTTACTCCGGACCCAAATTCCTAATATACTCATACCGGTCGTAATTTCTGCTGTATTGTAACGAAACGCGGTATAAGTCGTGGGTAACTCATGAGAAAGAAGTGTTGTAAAAATGAGCTGAATCGGTCAATCGGAAAGCGGGGGTTTAATTTGTAATATATTTCAATAGAAAAGCCAGCCAGACGTAGGTTCACAAAGCCGCCGCAAGGAGCGCTTTCTACCACTAGAGTGACTGTATCCTGTTCCTGCCCTAGATCAAAATACGATAATATGAGGTTTTTTGTATTTATTACTTAGTTTAATAGGTACCATGTGTAAACATAACTCTGGAAGCAAATTAATAATTGATCAGTTACGCATTACAAATTTAAAGAGAACTATTCATGTTTTTATTTTATTTATGTAGGATATTTTAAGCAAATTTTTCTGGAAAGCAGTCTACACTACCCAAATACTGAGGAAAGTGCTTAGTTATGCAGCTCCTGCGTGACGGACTTTTAAATGTTCAGAAAACACTTGATATAAATATTCAATATTCTTCATACGATTAATTTAAATAAAAGAAAACAAGTTAAATATTTACACCATGTATAGTATTTTTTAGCGCGGTTACTCCCTATCTCCATAGGGAAAAACCCGCTTATGAGGTTGACCTCATGACGCGATCCGGACGTGCCGACCAGAAACTTTCTCGTTTCAGACCCTATAGATCACGAAAATATAGGTGGCTAAAATTTGTATATATATATATATATATATATATATATATATATATATATATATATATAGCAGAATCCGCCCACTAGAAGATAGTGTTTGGGGCGAAATTCGCGCAAAAAAAATCGTAACGCTTACGTTTTTGAGTTTATATGCTTGCAGGTACTTTTTTTATAGGTTTTTTAACATAAGAAAACGAATGAAACCATTTTGAAGGCGATATCTTTCACCGTTTCTGAGATAAGTGGAATTAATGTTTTTGTAAGTCATTATTTTTTTGTGGGTACTTAGAATCGCGGGATTCAATTAAAATATTTTCTACATCTTGGAAATTAATCCCAACTAAGATGTTTAAATTTGGATTTAGTGAAGTATGCTAAAAAAAATATTTTATTAATAGACCTGAAATGTTTTCGGAGCTTCATACATTTTTCGTAAATATCTTGATAACGGTTGGGAAATTGTGGTAAGTGGATGGTAACCATTCTAATGCTTACTAAATTCTCTACAAAAAAGGTTCTGTAGCAATATTCGATAGGGCAACGTCAATCAGAGATATAAGCGCATAAAACTTCAAAAGTGTTTGTTTTGAAAGGGTTTTTCTCTTTGTTTATCTCACTTTTTAATTGGTTGTTTCTTGTTTTAAATTGCATTTATCAGTAAAATTAGTATTGTAGTAAAATAAGCTAAGAAACGGTAATAAGTTATTAAGTATTGGTAATAAGTTTGGAGTGGCTGTGGTAATCAAGATGACTGTGGCTAATCATGATGACGTAGTTTGTTTTGAATTCTCCTATCTATATAACCTTCCTCATAGCCTCCAACTAATGTTATCGTTATATCTTATTTTATAGAAAGATTAAACCCAAAACAGAATGGAATTTTATTCGCCATGAAGCACATATTTACAGTTGATTATAACAGTAAAACGAATTTGCTAGTAAAACAAGATACTTAAAATGACAACGAATTTTGGGATGTTTAGAATAGAGCCTTCTCAGCAGTAGTCAAAGAGTAAGTACGTTTTCAGTACATAATTGTATTGACTTATACAGATTAAGAATTATCCGCTTGTGTGTAAGTTAACTACTGTCAACTTACAGACTCTATTCCATTTCTTCAAGATGTACGTAACCGCGCTAAGATGACGCAGTTCCTGCGAGTCGGACTTTTTTGTTTCCTGTTTGTTTGGTTGGTTGATTGTCCGGAAAACTAATGATTTCCAATTTGTATGTACCTTTTTATCAAGTAATCCTATGTAAAGAAAATACCTACTACAAAGTAAAACAATTCTAGTGATAAATTGTGGGACAAACCTGGCTTCTAGTCTAACCTATTCAGTTATTCAACTAAAATATATTATGCTAATAAAATGTAGAATAGAAAAACAGTCATTTAGTTCCATTTTTATTTAATACAAGAGTTAAAAGACACAACAATTATTTGAAGAGCATTACCATCCAATAACATAACACGACCGACTGGGACGCCATTTTGGAAATGGCCATGCTTCGAAAAATAAAGTTGTGGGTGCGTGACCAACTATCGACAAAAATTAACCGTCATATATATGTTCAATTAATATAAAAAAAATGATTAATTTTCAAGTTGGTTTCTGTAAAATTTAATAACCAAAAAGTAAAATCTATCTGAATAATGGTATTTTCTTATAGACATGTTATGTTACAATAAATACCAGCGGTGTTGATTTGTGGAATTTTCATGTTCAAGAAAGGAATAAAAAATCATTCTTTTATCAGGAGATTTTTACTTCCTGCTTACTACGAAGCTATGAAACGTTAACAAGCCCGATACAATGATACTCCTCTAACATTCCACGGATTAATCACAAGACTAGCTCTGGACTCTATTTATTGCTAGCTATGGACTCTATTTATTGCTAGCTATGGACTCTATTTATTGCTAGCCATGTACTCTATTTATTGCTAGATATGGACTCTATTTATTGCTAGCTATGGACTCTATTTATTGCTAGCTATGGACTCTATTTATTGCTAGCTATGGACTCTATTTATTGCTAGCTATGGACTCTATTTATTGCTAGCTATGGACTCTATTTATGTCTAGCTATGGACTCTATTTATTGCTAGCTATGGACGCTATTTATTGCTAGATATGGACTTTATTTATTGCTAGCTATGGACTCTATTTATTGCTAGCTATGGACTCTATTTATTGCTAGCTATGGACTCTATTTATTGCTAGATATGGACTCTATTTATTGCTAGATATGGAATCTATTTATTGCTAGCTATGGACTCTACTTATTGCTAGCTATGGACTCTATTGATTGCTAGCTATGGAGACTATTTATTGCTAGCTATAGTGCTCAGTGTGTTTGATGAGGTCTCCTCTAAATTGCATTATGTACATGTGCCAATATCGTCGATACAAAAGCAAACTAACGAATATGAAAATCAACACTTTTCAGAGTGGAAAAGTATTTATTCATAACTTTTTTTGGACAGTCAAATATTCGGCAGATTTGACCTTTTGATAGTGGAATACTTTCCCTTTAATGGAGTGAAGTCAGATTGAAGAATTTGCCGTAAATAAGTCCAGCAGAAATTATTAAAGATGGACAATAAAAGATGCATTTTTTCATATTCGTTAGTTTGCATTTGTATCGACGATATAATCTACATTGACAGTATCATATAATCTATACTGACAGTACCTCCCCCTATATTGACAATACCTCCCCGTATATTGACAATACCTCCCCAATATTGGCAATATCTCCCCTATAGTGACAATACCTCCCCTTTATTGGCAATACCTTCCCCTATATTGACAATAACCTCCCCTATATTGACAGTACCTCCCCCATATTGACATTACCTCCCACTATATTGACGACACCTTCCTGTACATTGACAGTTCCTGTACTGTAAAGACTTTGCTTCGCTATATTGACAATAACTCCCCCAAATATTGACAATACCTCCCCCCTTATTGACAATACCTTCCCGTATATTGACAGTACCTCCCTTATAAATACTTTGCTCCGCTATATTGACAATATCTCCCCGTATATTGACAATTCCTTCCCCTATATTGACAATACCTTCCCATATAATCACAATAGCTCATATTGACAATTACTCCTCCTTTAATAACACTTCCTCCTTTATTTACAATTCTCGCTTTATATTGGCAATAACACGTCTTGTATAACCAATACATCGACGTACATTAACTATACCTTCTTTATATTGACAATAACTTCTCTATATCCACAATAACTATCGTTATATTTACTATACCTCCCCCCAAAAAACACCCTCTGGAAAGAGAAATATCTATGAGTGAACCTCTGCGAGCTTTAGAAGGACACTTAAATCTTCCATTATCAGACAATATGTTCAGTGAAGGATTTGGCCAGTTTTTCACCCAAAGCCAGAATGTCAGAGCCAGAATAGTTTTTGGTTGACATTTTTGGAAGGATTTTCGCTATTATTATTTCTCATTCTAGTTGTCATTCCGCTGTAACACAGAACTTACTGTAAACGCTTTTCATTAAATGAATCGCATTTGTATAATTCATTGTAAATTGGAATTTTTAAACGTAAATGAAAAGTTGTAAAAGATTAAATGATATAACACTGAATGCGGCGCGCCACTATCTGTGATTCATTTTATTTTAAGTGGTTGCTATTATCAGAACTTTAAGCGATTGTTCAATATTAAATTATGTACTATCAACTCAATGATAAGAGCTCGATAAAATGGAACGATTTGATAAGTCTCTCGTCAGACATGTTGTGGTTTTGGATTGTGCTGCTCGCCTCGTCGGTCTGCGCCGGCAGTGATGAAGAAACGGTCGACAATGCGCTGGGTGCTTTCTCCGCCAGTGTCTCTGGGAAGAGCATTAGTTCGCCACAATACAAGCTAGCATTCACACGCAAGATTGATATCATGGACATGAAGTTCGATTTGACAATTTTTCAGGGATCGCTTACCGTTCTGGGCGCAGAAAGGGAAGGATCCGTGACGATCAACGAGGACAAAACTCTCAAGTTCCAGGCGAAAGTCAAAGTCGTCTTAGACTACGACTACACATTCCATGGTTCAACCACATTACTGTCTTATGGAAAAGCTATAGCTAACTGGATAGTGACACTTAACGGGAATCTGGCCGTGGAAAGCTGCAAGGTAGATATCAAAGATTTCATAACAACCACAAAATTATTCGACCTGGATATTTTCCCGGCCAATCAGAAACGAACTGCAACCGTCCATCCGCCCAGCAACAACCAGTTACAGAAGATCGTCCTTCCAAAACTACACGATTACATCAAGACATCATTTACAGACATTAAAATTTGTTAGTCATTCCTCATAGTAATTAATATTTTTAATTAATTTTTATGAAAAGATAAATAAATAAAACCTAAGCATTAATTCCAAAACACATAAAAACGTTTATACACTATATAACTGTCATAATATAACAATAAAATGATTCTCTACCATTTATGTAATTTATTTCTAAGTCCTGAGATTTATTTCGTTTTAATTTAAAGAACATTCTCTTGAAGAGTACAGAAACAAAATATTAAATAAAAATAATTCATGATGATTAGATAGTTAGCCGTCGAGGTGATAAGTAAAGATGGAATGGTTGGGATTTGGCTAAATAAACCTCAATATGATTTTGTTTTTAAAAAAAAATCTATATTTCGGACGTTTCGGCTACTCATTGGTAGCCTTCGTCAGCTAAAATGACAAAAAAAGAAAGGAGAAAAAGGTGTTAATGGACGGATACCCAAGGGACATGGGAAAATCTAGGTGGGAGGTCGGGAGAGTTTTTGGAAAATATTAGCGTACATATAATTTTCCACGCTAATATTTTCCAAAAACTCTCCCGACCTCCCACCTAGATTTTCCCATGCCCCTTGGGTATCCTTCCATTAACACCTTTTTCTCCTTTCCTGTCTTAAAATGTCATAAACATGCCTTTTGATCCTTACCGACCTTTCTCCCACCACCTGCTGTTTTCAGTTACATATACCCCAGTAGATTCCTTTTTCCTTAGACACTTTCACAATGGTTACTTAATTGCCAACCTTGGTCTTCCTCTGCCGCTCGGCATTTCCATCGGTATGTAGTATCTTATTTCTTTGTAAAATCAATTAATGTTACTTATTACTATTAAAATCAATTATTGTACCTATTTATTTTTTCATTCTACTCATTCTAAGAATTTAAGACGATACGTTCTTTTATAAGTTAATTGTATTTATAGTTCTGTTACCTATCACAATTATAAACTTTTTGTTTGTTTCTGTATTAATTTCTTTTTTTGTCATTTTAGCTGACGAAGGCTACCAATGAGTAGCCGAAACGTCCGAAATATAGAATTTTTAAAACAAAATCATATTGAGGTTTATTTAGCCGAATCCCAACCATTCCATCTTTACTTTTCATAAAAATAATTGTTATATATCATTTCATGTACTTTTTTTATTATATTTATTGCATAAAGTTTTTGAATTTTTCGAAAATCAACTGATTTCCAAGTGGACATAGTTTATAATGAATCCATTGTTAAAACATATTGGTAAGCTTCTGAAAACGGATGGATGCTAAGAAAATGTGCATCAATGAATTGAATGTATACTTGTGAATCTTCAGATCATGTGCACCGGAAGAAATGTGCAATACAATGGATATTAACAGTCAGGAAGGCGCAATAAAAATGTAGCAACGGAACGCGCGTCCTTCTGAGGCCCACGTGCAATTTTCTGTTGAAATCTGACGTTAGCATCGGATTGGAAAACTATTTTGATGCTATATCTAAGTACTAGCTGAATACACGTGCTTCGTCACGGCAGATAAGTAGTTATTTTATTGCATTAAATTATGTATCATCAAAATTATGCTACTACTTAATTTTGTGCAGTTCATTATTATACGGTTCCCCTCATACTATAAGTTATTCATCAATTGATAAGTAATCAAAGTATAATTTTTCTTGACATTGTGGCGCTTCGAACCAGTGTCAAGAAACAGATAATGTACAGGTCACCCGATATCTTTAGGTTAGCAGTTTAACCAGTACAGGTTAAAATTCGTCGTCAATAATAAATGTACGTTAAAATTTAAATATTTATGTTTCTAAGATGTCATTTGGAAACACCCATTACATTTGCTAGCATTACCAATAAGTGCTCTCTCTGGGGATGCTGATGGGTGAGGAGGCTGTGAGGGATATTATTACCTCGGATGGACCATCACCAGGTATAGCGTAAACTCTATGAGGGACAAAATCACAGTTTATTTCTAGTAATTCAAGGTCTGCCATCATAGTTGAATTGAACCGCAAATAAAAATAATATTATAAAATATATACAATACGGTAACAGTTGACCTTTATCGTCCTAGCAACGCATGCAAAATCAAAACCCTCTAAAATAATTATAACTTTGAATATCAAAAAATCCTTTCATAGCGTTGTTTAAATTCTAAAGGGAGTGTCCATGAAAAATTTCAAAATTTTCATTAAAGTGTTTTGGGCTGGGCGATGATGGGTCCGTAAGTGAGAGGCATTTGACGAAAACATATAGGAGATTCCATCTTGCCGAAATAATTTGTTGCAATACAAATATGAAGGTTTGAAAAATATATAAAATAAGGTATTGGCAGTAAAATATTGCAAGGAGTACCTTCTGTTACTATTCATTCAAGTTCTCTAGCAGTATACTATGCACAAATTAGCCCCATTGTGTATCCATAAAAGAATTTATGAACCATTTCTTCAAATGTTAATTTATCCATAACTAGTATGTATATATATACTGAAATGAGGTTTCAAAAGGATACCGTGCACTTACTTCGATTTGGTGTAAATTAAAGCCTTCTGATGACTCAATATTTCCCGTAGTGTCTCTAAGGCTTTAGGTTCATGTGATAGCTCCTACACCCCTTTCTGCATTATTTATCCCAGGTTCCACAGGTGGCCTTTGTGTAAAATTTACAAAGCTCCTGTATTATCTTCTACCTACAGCTTCTCTTAAAATGGTTAGGGAAGTTACTAAATAATAGTTCCGTGTCATATGAAATTTAAAAGTTTGTCAAGGATCACGACTTGCCAGAGCTCGCAACACCATATACAAAAGATCCCTCTTTTATAGGCCATACCATGATCTTGAAGACTTATTTTAGTTAACTGGAATTCAAACGAAAACTTTCTCGGGCTGTTAAATATATCCAATCATTTATGTCGAAGACCTAGCGAAGGATCCCCGCTAGGTTTTTTAGAACCCATACATCAGAAAAATAAAGGTTGTTTAAAAAAGCATATATATATATATATATATATATATATATATATATATATATATATATATATATATATATATATACCTATACCTATACCCCCTCCAGATGAACCACGCTGCTAGATCACGAACACGTTTAATCATTTGCTAGGGGAATACTATATACGAAGCTTGGTGAGGAAATAACCGAAAAGTGTGGTGTGTATCGTGTTAAGATAGTTCGTAAAGAATTGGCCGTGATTTTTACAGTGGCATAACTAAATCTGATTAGATTTACTTGCCGTTTTTAGCACTTTCCTCCGAAGGAAAGTAGCTATTGAGGTTGGACTCATGACGGAATTTTTGACAAATTTCTTCAAATCTTTATCGATCCTACCTAGTAGACACCGAAAATGACCCCCGTTAAAATTTATATACATATATATATATAAATGTTACCGGCAATGTATATAATCAGGCATTCTATAGAATGCCTAAATCCAGCCGGCAATGTATGAAATAAAGCTTATTTCATACTTTGCCTAGGCATTCTATAGAATGCCTACTGTGCTTTAGGCAAAGTATGAAATACAGGATTTAAACCTTGTAGGAGTAACTACCGGCGGTGCGATTGCAGATTTATATCCATGAACATGGCGTCTGATGATATCTAGGAGAATTAGAAGAATGCCTAGGACGACTTTTGGGCATACTTGCTATGCATTTCCGCTCCCTCAAGAAGATATCAAAACGCTAGTTAATCCAACTCGCAGAAATTAATAGAATTCTATTAAATTCTGCGAGTTGGATTGACTAGGGTTTTGATATCTTCTTGAGCGAGCGTAGCGAGCGGAAACGCATAGCACGTATGCCCAAAAGCGAAAGCTTACGACAGGTCAGCTACGACAGGTGAGTCTAAATTTCAATTACACTTCTTCATTAAGGATTATTGCCCATGCGCATGTTACAAATACGCTGTTTACGCCGTCTTTTATAGTCTCCATAACAGTGAACTTTGGTGCTTAATAACTTCTTTAACGGATTCGTCAGTCGTGTGTTAACCTTTGAAGCGTGCACATCTATTGCTGAGCTCCCGAGGATTAGCGACGAGACCTGCTCATACCAGGGAGTACTCCTATTGAATCTACTATATATTCTACCTTCTTATCCAGACTTTTTCTTTTTTTTTTCTCTCTCTCTCTCTCTCTGTACTTGTTTTTATTTATTCTTTTCTTAAGTTCATTTAATCCTAATTCTTAGTGCTTTAATAGCGCTATGAATATGGAAGAAGATTTTGAAAATAAACCACCCGATATTACTTCTTTGTTTAACATGAAGCTGAAATGGTCGAAAAAATTTGTTATAATGAAAATTAATGATGATAATGACCAAGTAGGCTTTAATAAGTATAGCCCATTTAAGGTGTGTAAATTTATTAAAGGCTACGCACCAAAAACACAAATCAAGTTTTTAAGGAATGGAACTATTCTGCTTGAAATTAGTGAGTCAAAAGACTTAATAAATTTAGGTAAAATCTCTAGCTATGACAATAAACCTATCTCTTTTATTGCTCACAATACTCTAAATTATTCTCGTGGGGTAATTTCAGGTTTTGAATTGTCGAACTGTTCTGATGAGGAAATATTATCAGAGTTGTCTGACCAAGGTGTAACCAAAGTAGTTAGGATGACCAAAAATACCAGAGGTGTTAAAACATTAATTAACTCATGGGCCCTAACGTTTGAAAAATACCAGCTGCCCGAACACGTCACGTTTGACTTCCTTCGGGTCAAAGTACGACCATTTGAGCCTCGCCCTATGCAATGTTTCAACTGTTTTAAATATCGTCATGTAGCAAATAATTGTTCAGTTAAATTATGCGGGAAATCTGGTAGTACTGGTCATAAAGCTGAAACATGTGAAAATGAAATAAAATGTGTTAATTGTGGTAATAATCACCCCGCATGGACTCGTACATGCCCTGTTTATGTGAAGGAAAAAGATATCCAAATTATTAGAACTCAACAACGCACTACCTTTAAACAGCCCGAAGCAATTTATAATCAAAGAAATAATTTAATTGATGGAAATTCTTCAACTTCATACTCAACAGTAACGGCATCTCAAAATATTGTAGACAACTTAAGTAGTCAAATAGAGAAATTGGTTGGTATCATCGGTACTTTATCAAATAAAATCACTTTCTTGGAAGAAAAAATTAACAAAAATAATGTCTCTGGATCGTCTGTAGACAAAACTTTTAATCACGATTTAAATATAAGTTCTAAAAATAACTCACAAAATCTAACTAAGAAACAAGTATCCCAATCGAATTTTGATATAAATAAAAACAAAAATTTAATTGAAGAACAATCTAATAGTACAATACAAACTGAAAAAATCCGGGAACCAAAAAATTTTAAAAGACCTCTTTCCAGACCTTCTACCTCATCGACTTTAGATTCGACTGATAATTTAAATCCAAATAAAATTCCCCTGAAACCCCCCTCACAGAAGTTTAAAAAAAAATGATTTCTTACTCATAAGAACAAAATATTTAACACATATGTGTATGTGTGTGTGTGTGTGTGTATACACTCATATGTATGTATGCTTGTTTATGCTTGTGTATATGCATGTATGTGTGTGTGAGTGTGCAATATTGTTATTGTTTACTTTTCTTTTTTCTTTATTCTTAAACGCAATATATGATCATTTCACAATGGAATATAAATGGTTTATCTTCCCACCGCGCTGAGTTAGAATACTTTATAAAGCATACCCTTTCATCCGTCGTATGTATTCAGGAATCTCATCTTAATCCAAAATTTCAATTCAACTTTCGAAATTATACAATTTACCGGAAAGACTTCACTGGTGGAATACGATCGTGTGGAGGTGTTTGTATTTTAGTTCACAATGATGTACCGAGTGAGACTATAGTTGTTAACTCAAATCTACAGGTTGTAGCCGCTAGAATCTATTCGCCATTTCCTATTACCTTATGCAGTATTTATCTTCCGCCTGGCAGCGATTTTACAGTCGATGAATTGAGAAATGTATATTCTCAATTACCCCCACCTTTATTGATATTAGGTGATTTTAACGCGAAATCAGAATCCTGGGGGAATAGTGTTACTGATAATAGAGGTAGAAAGATTGAACATTTTCTAGACCAATATAATCTAGTGTTACTTAATGATCTGTCTCCAACTTACTTCTGTCCTAGGACGGGCAATACTTCTAGCATAGACTTGAGTATAGTTTCTCCTTCTACAGCCCCGAAACTGAAATGGATAACACTAGATGACACCCATGGGAGCGATCATTTCCCAATAATTATTGAGATTTTAGGAAGAAATAATAATAATAATAATAGTAACAATAATAATACCGAAAGTAATCATATTCAGGATGTAATTTATAAATGGAATCTAGCATCCGCTGACTGGAGTAAATTTGAAAATATAGCTAATCTATCAGAAATATGCCTCGAGGAAGTAGATGTAAACACACTCATCTCTAAATTAAATAATATTATAATTTCTGCTGCTAACGAGTCGATTCCGAAATCTAAATTAATTCCAAACCAAAACAAATCAGTCCCATGGTGGTCTGAACAATGCCGCCTAGCCGTAAAAAATAGGAAAAAAGCCTTGCGCAACTTTAGAAAAAAACCCTCGACCAATACTCTAGAGTTATATAACTCTGCTAGAAAACATGCGCGTTATGTAATTAAAACTGAAAAGAAGCGTTCGTGGAGGGAGTTTGTCTCTACAATTAATATCCATCCATACTCCAGCTAAAGAAATATGGAATGCTGTGATGAGAATTGGTGGCATTAAATGTAGTTCATCGCCGCAGACTATTAAAAGAAACAATCAAATCATAACTGACAAAAAAGAATTAGCAAATTTATTTGGAAACTTTTTTGCAAGTACTTCTTCTGACTCAAACTATTCCCCCAATTTCATTCAAAAGAAAAATCATATTGAAACCATCCCGTTTATTATTGAAAATGATCCTTTAAATCCCTTAAACCTTCCTTTCTCGTATGATGAATTACAGATAGCCCTAAATTCAAGAAAAGACACCTCTCCCGGTCCGGACAATATAAATGTTCAAATGTATAAACATTTAAATAATGAAAATAAAGCAATACTTTTAAAAATAATTAATAAAACTTTCACGAGTGGTTCCTTTCCAGAAATATGGCGACTAGCAACTATTATTCCTGTTTGCAAAAAAGATAGACCGCCCGGAGAAATAAAAAATTACCGGCCCATATCTCTTACCTGCTCACTTTACAAAATTCTTGAAAAATTAGTTTGCAATAGACTCGACTGGTTTTTTGAACATAATAATATATTTTATAAATGGCAAAGTGGATTTAGAAGAGGGCGCAGTACTCAGGATAACCTGGTAAATCTTGAAACCAAGGTACTAGATTCATTTAAAAATAAGGAAAAAGTACTCAGTGTTTTCCTCGACGTAGAGTCTGCTTTCGATATGAACTGGCGTAGAAATATTCTTAATACGGCCAGAGAAATAGGAATAAATGGATACACTCTATCGTTTATCGCAAATCTTCTGAAATCTAGAAAATTTAAGGTGAGAATTGGCTCTGTGTTATCTAAAATCTTCTCCCAGGATAATGGAGTCATTCAGGGGGGTGTCTTGAGTGCAAAACTCTTTATTTTGTCTCTACTCAGATTCCCAAACAATTTCCCTCACAACATTAGTACCATGTTTTTCGCAGACGACATAACTATCACAGCCCACTCTAGAAATGTAATCACCCTTTACGAGAATATGCAAGAAGCACTAGATAGGATAAGCTCATGGATTATGGAACATGGGTTTAGAATATCAGTCCGTAAATCTAAATGTTTATTATTTAGCAAAAGGCAGCCAAATTCAGTGCCTAATTTATTTCTAAGCGGTGAACTCATTCAACAAACTGATTATTTTAAATATCTCAGCCTAACATTTGATAAGACTCTGTCATGGATCAAACACATAAAATCTCTTAAAGCTAGTTGTCAGAGGTCCTTGAACCTTCTCAGACTCCTTAGTAATTCAAAATGGGGGGCTGATAGGACCAGTATGCTCATGTTGTACCGAGCTTTAATAAGATCTAGATTAGATTATGGTTGTGTGGCATACGGATCCGCTAGCCCACGAATCATTCAAATGCTGAATCCTGTACAACATACAGGACTTAGAATCGCTTTAGGGGCTTTCAGATCAAGTCCTGGGCCTAGTATTGTTGTTGAAGCGGGCGAACTACCTCTTAGTATAAGGAGAAAACAACTTTCCTCTAAGTATTTTTTAAAAATTATATCCGATTTTAATCACCCTTTACATCATGTAATTTCGCAAGATACATGGAATCAATTTTATTCGTCACTAGATACTAAGAATCCTTTCCCTGTACGCGCACAAGCTCTACTCAATCATATTAACATTAATAGCATTAAAATCCAGCCTTCTGCATTTTCCTCTTATCCTCCATGGCTACTTGCTAAACCTCAGATCAATCTTTCTCTCACTAAACACATTAAAAAAGAAACTGTCCCTGAGCTATATATTAATGAATTTAATAAAATCAAATCTGATCTTCCCGACTCAACTTTCATATTTACCGACGGATCCAAGAATGCTGAAGGTGCAGGAGCTGGTATACTCTGTCAAAACCGCCAGTACATGTTTTCCCTCTCCCCACTCTGCTCTAGTTTTACTGCTGAACTCCTAGCGATTTATAAAGCCCTGTGTGTCTTTGTATCTCCCTCTCCATCCATTGTCATATGTACCGATTCGCTCTCCTCATTACAAGCTATACAAAATTTTTACACTAATAATTCTCTTCTAATCGATATATTAAATGAAATTAACGATCACAGAAGAAAAGACCAAAGAGTTATTTTAATATGGATACCTGGCCATTGTGACATCAAAGAAAATGTAAAGGCTGAGAAAATTGCAAAAAATGGTATTCTTAAAGGTATACCATATTCACAAGCTCCTTTCTCTGACCTTAACCCTATAGTGAAAAGTAAAGCGTATGACATATGGCATGAAGAGTGGAACAGCATGGAACTTGGCGAAAAGTTGCGGGAAATAAAGAGTGAGGTATGCAGCTGGAAATGTTCAATCCGCGAGAGCAGGCGTGAAGAGGTTATATTAAGTAGACTAAGAATTGGGCATTGCAAACTCACACATGGTTACCTGATAGCTGGGGAGTCTGAACCTACTCTATGTACAACTTGTAATGTCCGTCTTACAATAAAAAATATTTTCACGGAGTGTATTCGATACAGTGAAGAAAGAAGGCTCGGTCTTCCTACTGACATGCGAGAAATATTTGGTAAAGGTTCTGAGTACTTAGATGCAATATTTACTTTTCTAAATAATACGTCCTTGGCTGATAAAATTTAATCTATTTAAAATAACCATTTTTCAGCAGTATGATTGTATGTGTGTGTGTTCTCTAACACTTACCTATACGTGGAATAATACACGCATTTGAATTATTATTGTTTCAACATAGTAAATATAGATCACATTTACTTTGTCCATAATAGCTGTAATTCAATTATGATGTGTATTTAAAACACTTAAGAATTAAATTGTTGTTTTGCTATTTCTAAGGTTTCTTTGAAGTATTACGACCTACCCAGAGATTTCAAGGGATTCTGTCAAAACAATTAGCAATTTTAAAATAATTATTAATAAGCAATAACAGTTATCGAATAATATTTCTAAATTCTACCATTAACACCTCCCTTGGTCTGGGGGGGGGCGGGGTTGGGGGTGGCGTGGTGGGGGGGTTGGCGGGTGCCCGGGAGGGGGTGGGGGGTGGACGTCGGGCTGTTGGTGGGGAGTAGGGCTGACTTATCCTGGACTCTAGACCAGCTGGGTCCTGCTAGCTCTGGAGATCTGGATGGTGGCACTTACATGCAGATCTCCGCCAGGAGCTTGGCTATCTTATCTAGATTGCGGATTACCGCTGTATTGTCATAGAGGTCCAGATAACGCCGGCCCTCTCTCTTGCCTCGGCTCGGGCTGTCCTCTCTCCCTTCCGGGCGTCTGTCTGTCTCCTTGCTGCGCCTCCCTCCGCCCCGGGGTCTTTTCTCCCTGATCAGGGTACTTCTAAGGTACCAATGACCCCAGTGGTTGCAGTGCAATTAAAAAAAAAAAAAAAAACGGATTCGTGTTTAGTGCATCAAAATACGTTATAGTGCAAACTTTGAAGAAAATCGGTGCTATGAAGCCTTTATTTTAGTGATTTCCATTGATTCTGAACACTCAAATTCATCCTGTTGTCATTTCTTTCAAGTATCTAAGTAAAGTGTATGTAGTATATCAAAACCTTTTTAATTTTATACAATGCCAAATAAGGAACAGGCATTCTATAGAATACCTAGGCATTACATAGAATACCTAGGCATTGTATAGAATGCCTAGGCAATGTGTGTAATACGATGTACATTCTACACTTTGCCTAAACCACTCAGGCATTCTATAGAATGCCTGGATTCTAAACTTTGCCGGTAACAAACACACACACATATATATATATATATATATATATATATATATATATATATATATATATACATACATTTCCTTAATAAAAAGTAACACTTTCATTTACTAGTTAATATGCTTGTAGGTACCTACTCTTGTTATACGTTCTCTAGCGTAGGAAAACGAATATATCCAGGAGATATATATGTGTGTTAAAACGTTTTTGAGAAAAATGATAATAACAGTCTCTCAAACTAATTTTCAGTTTTGTTATTTTTTTTCTACATGTTCAAAAATTCATAATAACTAAAGCGGCGCTAATAGCCAAACAGTTAGTCGAAGTATTAGGAAAAAAAAAAAAACTTTATTATTAGATGTTAAAATTGTTGGGACCTTCACATAATTTCTTAAACTCTCGAAACCGGTTTGAAAATCGTTTTTAAGGCGTTTCACAGTAAGGGTGGTGGATTTCCTTTGGAGAAATGACAGACATCAGCGCATCCTTGCTGTAAAAGGTTGATATCGAATAGCTAACCCGATCTAGAAGTCTATGTTAATTGTGATAATTTATTTATGAGCATATTATTATTTGATCTATACAAGTTTTATATGATGTAGTAATTATATCTACAACCAATTACAATCCTATACAATTATCTTATACAATTATAAAATTTACAAATATACCCAATTACAAGTTGAAAGTAGAAGTAGAAATGGAAAACGAAAAAAAAAAATGTACGTTATTGAGTAATAATTTATTAATTATTTATTTTATGTATGCACCACAACTTCTCTATTATCACCATAAGAACGTATAAAGATGTTATCTGTTGACAGAAATAATATAATAATTCTATTTGATAACAAAAAAATACAAAACTAAATAAAGAATGTAAAATAATAAATAGCAATAATATTGGATTTTTTTGTATATCCTAGATACATATGCATACAAAATTACAAAAACTTAATTTTCATTTTCAATCTATACTGATTGCTGTTGGACTGATGGAAAAGCAAAGTATAGAATAAATGTTTTTTCACTCCGGAAAGTTGTGATTTTCACATTTCATACTTTTTGCTTTTGTACCAGCGATATGTTAGTGTTTGTACCAGCGATATGTTAGTGTTTGTACCAGCGATATGTTAGTGTTTGTACCAGCGATATGTTAGTGTTTTTAAAATGTTTCAAAATTGCTTCCATATCATTTGTTAGAAGTTTGGTTCACAAGTATGTTTAAATGCTTACGTTTCCTGCACTTTGCAAGTATTTTTATTGTATTGTGAGTATATTGTTATACTGGTCACAAATATATATATATATATATATATATATATATATATATAGTTTCTGAATGTATTTACTGATTACCAAGTTAGTCTAGCCAACGGCCATAGCCACGTTGAATACACCGGTTCACGTAGATCACCGAAGATAAGCAACGCCGGGCGTGGTCAGTACCTGAATAGGTGACCGACAACAGGTGTTCGCATTATAAACGGGTGGCAACCTGTAGAGAGCCCGGCGCTAATGGCCAAGTTGTAGATACGCCGTAAAAAAAGGGGGAAAAAACAAGTTATCTAAATTGAGCTAGGGTCTGTAATAATAATATTATCTGTACGTTATTTGAAAACTAGTTTTCAGTATCAACAGTGAATAAAGGAAGACAAACAGTACATAATAACTTATCAAAAATGTATAATTTTGGAATAATTTATTTTATTGACTAGAATAAGTTAACTTAAAATATAGAATTTTATAACATGAAATTGGTAATTTTATATTGATTTAAATACAATCTTAAATTGTCAGAATTATAAGTTTATTTATTTTTTACAACAGAACAGTGTTATTAATTGTATGAATGATAATTACTTTATGATTCGTAGCAGTCAAGACAATCACATAGGTGTTTATCGTTGAAACTCTTCGTAAGGAGAGCAATGAGTGTTGTATTAACGTGCTTCTCTAGAAGGTCTGCCGGTGGGAAATGAAGAGTCACGGGGTAAAATATTCCATCCTGTGGATCAACATCCACATTGAAGGATTCTGTCGTTCTTGAAATATCCTTCAATCTCAGGGTGCAGCCAGTAGGTTCCACGTCCATACTGATTCGCAAAGATCCGCCCCAAGTCGCTGACAGTGTGCCGTAGGAAATCGTCGAACCAGCGCCTGATGCAGAATATCGATAAGGAATGAAGACATCGAGATCTGTACTGAACTTGAAGTTAGCCGAACCTTCGGTTTCATGGATCGTGTATTCGGCGGTCCCATTTAGGCGAACGTCGGTCACCAAGAGCTTCCCCGATGTGAGGTAAATGCTAAAACCGGACGTTATTGGTCCAATAGTCTCTTGAAAGGTGTGTGTGAAGTCCGCCAGTTTTGTGTTGGCTTTGGACAGATCCTTTAAAACCTCCTTAAGAACACTTTGCACTACAGTTTCGTGCAGTGCTGCCGCACTAGAGAATAATACGAATATGACATATGCTTTGAGAATCATGGTTGAAAGGAACGCATAGACTGGCCGTGAGGACAGTTCGTTATCTCTTCAAAGGAGTGGAGTGGGTCTATATTGACAGATTATGATAGCGAATACTTCAATATTATTTCAATAATATCAATAACGATAATACAATGCCATCATAAATATATGGTATGAGGATTAATAAATATATTCCCTCCTGAATGAAGTAAACACTTTTAGCGCGGTTCCGCCCTCCCTTCATAGGGAGGAACCGCGCTTATAAGGTTGCTCTCATGAAACAATCCGGAAGTGCCGACTAGAAAATTTCGCGTTTCAGAACCCCTAGAGACCGAAAATAACTGTGGTTCAAATTTGTATATATATATATATATATATATATATATATATATATATATATATATATATATATATATATATATATTTGTCTTTTCGCTAATTTCTTGCTTCCCTAATGGTCCGATTGTGATGAAATTTGGTACGAAAATCCGTCGTCCAATTTGAAAGGTCAAGTTCGTTAAAGAGCAGAATCCGCCCACTGGAAGATGGCATTTGGGGCGAAATTCGCGCAAAAAAAATCGTAACGCTTACGTTTTTGAGTTCATAAGCTTGTAAGTACTCGTTTTATATGCTTCTTGGGCTAGGAAAACGAATGAAACCATTTTCAAGGTGATAGCTTTAACCGTTTCTGAGAAAATTGGAAAAATACTTTTTGAATACCGTTGACAAATAATTCTTATAAGCTTGGAGTTATTTACAGGTTATTCTATTTTCCTGAAAAACTCGAATGTTCTCTCGAAATAATCACTAAGATTATACTGTCGGCGCACCTTAGACAAATATACTTAAGATTATTGTTAATTGTCGGAACATCTATTGTCCGCCTCCTCTCTCATAGGCTTTAAATTCGTCCGGTTTTGACTGATTTTGGTAAGAAAATACGTTGTCTAATTTTAAAGTCAAGATCGCTAACCAGCAGAATCCGCCTACCGGAACATGGTTTTTTGTTTTTTATGATAATTTTTTGTTTGTTTTGTTTTAGGGCAATATGAACTACACCGGGTCATGGTCACCCTGTGAAAGTAAGACCCAAGAGGGTACAGAATTTGTCATTTTAAAGAAGAAGTAGTTATTCATGTTATTGTTTGTTGCAATATAGAGACATTTACAGTTACTATAGGTCGATATTAGAGAATATTCTGTTATTGTTTGTTGCAATATAGAAACATTTACAGTTACTATAGGTTGATATTAGAGAATATTCTGTTATTGTTTGTTGCAATATAGAGACTTTTACAGTTACTATAGGTCGATATTAGAGAATATTCTGTTATTGTTTATTGCAATATAGAAACATTTACAGTTACTATAGGTTGATATTAGAGAATATTCTGTTATTGTTTGTTGCAATATAGAAAAATTTACAGTTACTATAGGTTGATATTAGAGAATATTCTGTTATTTTTTGTTGCAATATAGAGACATTTACAGTTACTATATGTTGATATTAGAGAATATTCTGTTATTGTTTGTTGCAATATAGAGACATTTACAGTTACTATAGGTTGATATTAGAGAATATTCTGTTATTGTTTGTTGCAATATAGAGAAATTTACAGTTACTATAGGTTGATATCAGAGAATATTCTGTTATTTTTTGTTGCAATATAGAGACGTTTACAGTTACTATAGGTTGATATTAGAGAATATTCTGTTATTGTTTGTTGCAATATAGAGAAATTTACAGTTACTATAGGTTGATATTAGAGAATATTCTGTTATTGTTGGTTGCAATATAGAAACATTTACAGTTACTATAGGTTGATATTAGAGAATATTCTGTTATTGTTTGTTGCAATATAGAGAAATTTACAGTTACTATAGTTTGATATTAGAGAATATTCTGTTATTTTTTGTTGCAATATAGAGACATTTACAGTTACTATAGGTTGATATTAGAGAATATTCTGTTATTGTTTGTTGCAATATAGAGACATTTACAGTTACTATAGGTCGATATTAGAGAATATTCTGTTATTGTTTGTTGCAATATAGAAACATTTACAGTTACTATAGGTTGATATTAGAGAATATTCTGTTATTGTTTGTTGCAATATAGAGACTTTTACAGTTACTATAGGTCGATATTAGAGAATATTCTGTTATTGTTTGTTGCAATATAGAAACATTTACAGTTACTATAGGTTGATATTAGAGAATATTCTGTTATTGTTTGTTGCAATATAGAGAAATTTACAGTTACTATAGGTTGATATTAGAGAATATTCTGTTATTGTTTGTTGCAATATAGAGAAATTTACAGTTACTATAGGTTGATATCAGAGAATATTCTGTTATTTTTTGTTGCAATATAGAGACATTTACAGTTACTATAGGTTGATATTAGAGAATATTCTGTTATTGTTTGTTGCAATATAGAGAAATTTACAGTTACTATAGGTTGATATTAGAGAATATTCTGTTATTGTTTGTTGCAATATAGAGACATTTACAGTTACTATAGGTTGATATTAGAGAATATTCTGTTATTGTTTGTTGCAATATAGAGACTTTTACAGTTACTATAGGTCGATATTAGAGAATATTCTGTTATTGTTTGTTGCAATATAGAAACATTTACAGTTACTATAGGTTGATATTAGAGAATATTCTGTTATTGTTGGTTGCAATATAGAGAAATTTACAGTTACTATAGGTTGATATTAGAGAATATTCTGTTATTTTTTGTTGCAATATAGAGACATTTACAGTTACTATAGGTTGATATTAGAGAATATTCTGTTATTTTTTGTTGCAATATAGAGAAATTTACAGTTACTATAGGTTGATATTAGAGAATATTCTGTTATTGTTTGTTGCAATATAGAGACATTTACAGTTACTATAGGTTGATATTAGAGAATATTCAGTATCAGCAAAATACATTATTATGTTAAATTTTGTCTGTTAAATTTGTAGCATCTAGGAATTCAAACAGGTTAATAATTTTTTTCTGGATAATCTCCTAGAATTTCGTCTAAGGTGCCATTAGTTTGGAATCGATTCCTTTCAAATTGGTATGCTAAGCACTCAGTAAATATGTGCTTCACCGCTTATAAAGTTGGGTGGTTCATCTTTGGACATGAGGTAAGAGTGAGTAAACCTTGTATGCCCTATTCGCAACCTGGCTAACACAACCTCTTTTCTTCTGGTTGGACAAACCGAAGATCTCCGAATCCTGGTGGTTCGTTTTATTTACCTTAGTTTTTTAACAGAGGTTTCCCTCCATGTTCTTTCCCACTGAAGCCAGATGAGGTCTTTGGCTTGAGCTAAAATATCGGACTGTGGAATATATGGATAATGAACTCCTTCCTTTACATCACTCTTAGGTAATTCGTCGACTCTCTCATTACCTGGAATACCACAGTGGCTCGGAATCCAAGAGAAGCTTGTTAGGCATTTTTTTTGCTGGAGGTTATTTAGGGCGGTGAAAATATCAGCAATAATAGGATGAGTGGAGAATGGATCAGTTAATGAAAATAAAACTGAAAGGGAATCGGAAATTATTATTATTAAGGGCGTTTCGCTCGGGAATTACGATGGACAGAGATTTCAGTAGTTGGCCAAATGACTCGTCGATTAGGAGCTCTTCTATTTTGGAATCGGCGCGCATACTACTCTCTAGCACTACTTCTAAAGCATTACCGTTGCACACGACCACTATATCAGCGTCAAGAGATTGAATTTTAGGAATTGGTATCTTGAAACAATTTTAAGGCCATCTATCTCCCTACACTTCTATATGGAAGTGAAAGCTGGGTGCCACTGAAGAAACACTGGAGTAGGGCTACAGCCTCAGAAATGAAGTATCTCCGTAGAGTGGCAGGTCGGACAAGGAGAGACCAAGTCAGGAACGAGAGGATACGGAGTGATGTGGGAGTAGCTTCCTTGAAGGAAACAGTGGAGAAGAGGCAGCTAAGGTGGTTTGGGCATGTATGCAGGATGAGCGAAGACCGAGATCCACGAAAGTTGTTTGAGGCTCGGCCCACTGGACGTCGTCCACGAGGAAGGCCGAGATTACTTTGGATGGACCACATTTCCAGGCTTGGACAGGAAAAGGGAAAGAGTCTGGCCTCCATGAAAGCGCTGGCTCGGGATCGCGATGTTTGGCGGTCTTGGATCGAGGCATCTCCATGCTGAAAGGCACAAAGGAGGATGATAAAGAGGAAGAAGAAGAAGAAACAATTCGCATTGACAATGTATTTCCATTAACAATGTAGAAAAAAGAGAACTTGTTTTCTTTCTTGTTTTGCGATTTTCTCTGGAACGTTGCAAATATCTAAATGACTTTTTGCCTTTAGTCCTCTTTACGCTCCTGACGTTTTCCCATTTAAATTCGGGACACCCTGTATGTACATATATATACATGTATATACACACATGTATATATGTGTGTATATATATATATATATGTGTGTATATATATATATATATGTGTGTATATATATATATATGTGTGTATATATATATATATACATACATACATAACTCTTGTTTTTTTTTTCTATGTAGGATAAATTAAGCAAATTCTTCAGGAATGCAAGGTACACTGCCCTATTTTTTTAGAAGGAAATGTTTCTTAGGGTGGGTTTACACTTGCTAGTTATTGCAGGAAATTTATATCAGACAGAAATTGCGACTAGTGTAAACCATGAGCAATTTATGTCTGAGATATATATTTCTACCACGAACTATAAGTGTCGACACTTTTATACCACCAGGTGTAAACACAGATTTTTACGAGAAGAATTTAATTTCAGAGATAAATATCTTGGCTACTAGCTGTATTTTT
The DNA here is from genome assembly GCA_946811695.1 of Gonocerus acuteangulatus. Lineage (NCBI taxonomy): Eukaryota > Metazoa > Arthropoda > Insecta > Hemiptera > Coreidae > Gonocerus > Gonocerus acuteangulatus. Next base: position 163,378,200 of record OX328123.1, read on the forward strand.
TTTTTTTTTTTTTTTTTTTTTTTTTACGGCGCAACTACAACTTGGCCATTAGCGCCGCCTACAATACTAGCTATACTGTCGATACCAACAGATGTAAACACTGATTATTTGTTCTTTTGGTGAATTTATCGCAAATTAGAACAAATCCAGAACTGTCCTATACATATCCATGACATAAATGTCTAGCTATTTCTGTCAGTATGTAAACCTTCAAGAGAATATCTATCCGAGACCTGACATATATTTCCTGCGAGAAGTGTCAGATGTAAACGCACCCGTAGACTCTCAGGCTACCTTTTGACTAATTACAATTCTAACGGTGTATAATTTAACCACTATACGCCCACAAATGGGATCACGAAGAAAGAGACGCAGGAAGATAAAAGTTCATGGTAGTTGAGAAATGTATTATAAGGACTCTAAAATAATTTAAACATTTTTATTTATCATTCTACTTTAGTTGTTTCTTCTGATTTTTTCTTATTGAATTACTCATTTATTTTATCTTCTTATCTACCGTTATTTGGCAATACTTTTAAGTGTTCTTGGTAAAGATCAAATCAAAGCTTAATTGTACACTTGAGATTAGAAGGTTAATGTTACTAAAGTACGCTCTACGTCGTAAACAATAAATGGAAGTAGGCCATTTGCAGAAAAAGACAAGTGTTTTAAAATTTTCATTACGATGAATATATTTTGTCATATTTCTATCGTCATTAATTTATTAATTATCCGGCAAACACTTATCAATTCACACAGTTTTATTCTATCATGTCTAAAATATCGAATTTATTTTTAGGACGTTATTAATATTTCTGTATACATACATAACCCTGGAATCTCACAACGTGGGGTCATATATGACCCCATCTAGTCATTCGTAATTCTTTTACAAATTTGATATTAGGTTTCTGAAATGGTATTTTAAGATGTCTACCATGCATAATAAAACAATTTATAACCAAATAATCTTATTTAATTGTAAAATGGGGGAGTGGGAAATCAAACATCAAAATACCACAAATTTAGACATAAGTTTATTTGAATACTTGCCCTCTGAATATCAACATTAAATTTAACGTTTTCTCCTATAATATTTTGTCTTTAGGACTGCTAGAATAAATAAATACTATAATACGTATAATTGGTTTAAAGGGGGAAAAATATAGTGACTTGAATGTATGCACATTATAATGATCAAAAAAATAAAAATATTGTTATTCATTTCTACACTTTTCAGATATACTTTGCCTGTGATCCGCACACAGACTCTTACTACACTTTGCACAATGTGTTACAGCTTTCCTGTCTTTTTTACGATCAAAAACAGCACATCGTATATATGGCCATCCTCTTTTTCACTCGTATTACATACTTCGCCAATTTTACTGTCTTCACTATCCAAAACGTCTCCAAACTGTCTGTTTTTCTCTTCTACAATTTGCCAAAGCAATTCATTGTGAATTTCATCTTAAGTGAAAAATAATTTATCGTTAGACATACTACATTTGATCAATAAAAATATTACATAAGCCACAACGTGGCGTCGCCCGTGGCCCAAAGACTTTATTTACGTTCACAGGCATAATAATGAGAAAATCCTGATTCTCTATTACGACCATCTTGCGAGGACAGGAAGGTACAGGACAGGACATAATTAACAGCTACACGGAGAAAAAAAACAGGCTGCTCGCATCTACTTTCAGGCTGCCCGCAGCCTGAAAACTATGACTCAGTGCCAGTATTTTGGAATAGGACATTTTAGTTTAAAATAGGATTCCACATATTTTAGCCTAAAATAGTATTCCACTAGTTAGAGTGCCCGCATTTTATAATAGAGCGCTGGAATGCTAATTCTGCATCATATAGTAGAGTTCTCACACCCAAATCTAGCATCCAACAATAGAGTACCCAGCACTCTACTTTCAAGTGCGTACCCCTAGACTTTAGATTGCTGGCACTCTGTTACTGGCTTCTAGCAGCCTACCCATATAGGCTGCGAGCATCCTGATGTTTGCTTCCTGTATCCTACCCCTATAGGCTGCTAGCATCCTATAAGGATGGGTTACATTGACCCCATCCATATAGGATGCTAGCAGCCTACAGATAGATGACTTTATTATGTGGATAAAAAAGAACAAAGGTAAATTCAGAGTAATAATAATGAGACTTTATTTGGGTGTAATTTACATATACACTTCTTAATAAGTAGATATTTACAAGTAGGTAAGAGGTATCCACTTTTTAACAAATATTGATATTTACAAGTATTAGGTATTAGGTACAATGTACTTATGAACAATATTGAACAAGTAGGTCTAGAAATAAAATATTTTTTTTGTTTTCATGACACTTATAGCCGTATTCATAAAGCCGAAGACTGTTGATTCCAGCATCTGTTCAAACAGAAACAAAAATAAATTTTTATTAATAACAAAAGAAAAGTTGTTGTTGTTGTGTTTTATATAATTAAAAAGAAACATAAATAGGCATTTTTTCTAGTTTAAAATATCGCAGTAAATTCAAAGCTGCCAGTGAATTAAAAAATAAATATAAAATAAGGGTTTTTTTTCTATGGATATGATCATAAATGAAGGAAAAAAGACTTCCATCAGTTCTCAGCTTACCAGGCTTATTGAACTCCATCTTCAGTTGGTTCTATACCCGCAGCTCCATGTTATATTAAGGGAATATATTCTTGAAAAACAAACACAACTTTCTTCATTCTATTGTATATAACATCTGTTTTTAAATTTAATAATAAAAACAAGAGCCTGTATGCCTGGATGCAGACTGTACCGCCAGAACAGAGTTCAGGCTCTTGTTTTTATTATTAAATTTAAAAACAGATGTTATATACAATAGAATGAAGAAAGTTGTGTTTGTTTTTCAAGAATATATTCCCTTAATATAACATGGAGCTGCGGGTATAGAACCAACTGAAGATGGAGTTCAATAAGCCTGGTAAGCTCAGAACTGATGGAAGTCTTTTTTCCTTCATTTATGATCATATCCATAGAAAAAAAACCTTATTTTATATTTATTTTGTAATTCCCTGGCAGCTTTGAATTTACTGCGACATTTTAAACTAGAAAAAATGCCTATTTATGTTTCTTTTTAATTATATAAAACACAACAACAACTTTTCTTTTGTTATTAATAAAAATTTATTTTTGTTTCTGTTTGAACAGATGCTGAAATCAACAGTCTTTGGCTTTATGAATACGGCTTTAAGTGTCATGAAAACAAAAAAAATATTTTATTTCTAGACCTACTTGTTCAATATTGTTCATAAGTACATTGTACCTAATACCTAATACTTGTAAATATCGATATTTGTTAAAAAGTGTATACCTCTTACCTACTTGTAAATATCTACTTGTTAGAAGTGTATATGTAAATTACACCCAAATAAAGTCTCATTATTATTATTCTGAATTTACCTTTGTTCTTTTTTATCCACATAATAAAGTCATCTCTCTGTAGGCTGCTAGCATTCCAGCACCCTATTATAAAGTGCGGGCACTCTAACTAGTGGAATCCTATTTTAGGTTGAAATATGTGGAATCCTATTTTAGACTAAAATGTCCTATTTCAAATTACTGGCACTGAGTCACAGTTTTAGGCTGCCGGCAGGCTGTTTTTTTTCTCAGTGTAGAATGTGTTGGGAATAACAAATATTTTCAGAACTCAGAGGTCACGGGTGACCCCACGTTGTGATTCCAGGGTTAAGAGCTGTTTGGATCAAGATAACTTTTAGCACAGACCGCTATCCTAAGGCTTACTTTTAGCCCTTTCCGTACGCAAAGAGCCGCAAGGAGTGTGTTCTCCTGTACTGGATACTCGCACCCGGCTTCGGTCCCTCTGTACGGGATACTTTTCCTACTCTCGGTCACAGCGCATCGACATTCAGCGATCTTCTCGCCGTAGTAAAACTCGTATTTCATAATTTTTATTTTTATTTTGGTTACAATGATTATTAATTTTTATTCATGTTGAATTAGTTTGGCGTTTCAATAATTATTTTTAAGTTGAATAACTTTGTTTAAAAATAAGTAATAAATATATAGGCAATAATAAGCTATATATTATATAGGCACAAAAAAAAGAAGGTTTTTCTGTTTATCATTTGCCCTTTATTTTATGAATAATAAGCAAGGGAATAATATACTCCATAACTACGGCAAAAAGTTCCCCATCTTCCTTTTTGATCTGTGACTTTGTACCCTTGCGGAGCTAAAAACTTCTTTTATTTTTATTTTTTGCATAAAACATATTTACAAAAACAAAAGGATTATTATAAATATTTACAGTTAACTTAATGAATTATTCAATCAAATACGTAATATATTAATCTTATCAAATGAATATTACATTTATTTTTAAAAGGAGTACACGCAATAAAAAAAAAAACGTTTTTCTTAATTTAACAAAACTAAATGTAAGATCATAACACTTCAAGACTAAAAGTGAACTAATTATGCAAAACCAAGTTGTTGGGAATGTACAGAGGTATAAAAACAAACGATAATTTGAAGAAGGTTGACCGGGTACAAATGGGTGGAGAAGGCAACGAGTTCTAATTCGACTAAAAACTTTATTCAAATGCCATCTAGTAATAGACAGGAATACTAGAAGTACAATACGGTAACGCTAGATAGCACTAATGTCGAGAAATGAGAAGATAAAGAATGCGAGAGATAAGCCGAGCTCTCGACTGCTGTACAAGTCCACGGTACGTGGGTCCCGTCTTCCTTCGACTTCTACACAAGTCCACGGTATGTGGGTCCCGACAGCTCTCGACTGCTGTACAAGTCCACGGTACGGAAAGGGTTAGAAGTGAGCTGTATCATTTGTATCCCTCTGTAAGGTAATTTCTGTGCTAGTCAAATTACGCTTTGAATGGCAGAGGTTCTAATGTACCTCATAACACGGAAACTCGCTAAGGAATTAATTCATCCATTGTCGTCGTTCGATGATCGGCTGCGGGGTCCTAGACAGTCCAAATACTCACCCAGCTTTTTAATTGGTAAATATAAAGGGGTGATTCAAGTGGCCGAAGCATAGTACAGACCACACTATCTCTCAAGTGCGCCGTCTGCTTGTTTTTAGCGCGATTCCTCCCTGCCTCCATAGGGAGGAAACACGCAGATGAGGTTGATCTCATGACGCAATCCGGAAGTGCCGACTAGAAAATTTCTCGATTCAGATCCCATAGATCACGAAAATACGGGTGTTTCAAATTTGGATTTATATATATATATTTATATATATATATATATATATATATATATATATACATATATATATATATATATGTGTGTGTGTGTGTGTGTGTGTGTTTGTCTGTTCGCGCTCCTGGCGGCTCAAAAATGAACCGATTTTGATGAAATTTGATACACAAATCTTTCGTCAAATTTGAAAGGTCAAAGAACATGGCTTTTGGAGCGAAATTCGCGAAAAAAAAAATCGGAACGCTTACATTTTCTAGTTCATATGCATGCAAGTACTCGTTTTATAGGTTTCTTAACGGAGAAAAACGAATGACACAATTTTTAAAGCGATATCTGTAACCGTTTTCGAGGAACATCGAAACACCTTCTTTACCAAACTAACTTTTAATTTGGGCATTCAAAAACGATTAATTTAGTTAAATAGATTAATTTAATTAAATAAATTAATATCTCGAAAACGGTTAGGAAATCGTGGTAAGTGGATGGTGACTATTCGAAAGCTTACTACATTCCCTACAAAAAAAAAACCAGATCAATTGTAATTTTCGATGGGTCGATGTCAATTCGAGAAATAAGTTCTTAAATCTTCAAAGTTGTAAGTTTTGTTCTTTTTAATGGAGTTTTGTCACTGTTAACTTAACGTTTCAATTGGTCATTGTTTTTCTAATTGCATTGAATAGTAAAATTAGTATTTTAATAAAGTAAGGTATGAAAATGAGAAAGGTATTAGTAATAGTGTTTCCCATGGAGAACGTCAAGGAGGTGGGGGGAGTCATTTCCGCTTAGAATACTATCAGTTTCCTGTTGTGGCGCCCTAAATCTTATTTCTCTTTGAGATGTCATTTTATATTTTTCACAAAAGATCAAAACTTAACAATAAATGCTTCTATTCCTTTGCTAATGTTTCCTGCGAGTCGGACTTTCCTTAGTATTGATATTAGCGCACAGGTGACGCAGAACAGCGAGAGCTGAGGTATTGTCGTTGAACATAGAACCCTCGGCCGTTATCAATTGAACTGGTTGGGTAAGGGTACTATTTACACGTCCATACATCAGGGTCGTATCTCAGGCCTTGTCCCGTCCAGTCCGCTTTTTCACCTATACAACCCTCACGGGCATTTCTCACTCGCTCCTATCCTTCTATATAGCTCGTTTTAAGGGGACAGAAGAAAAAACTCTCATTAATTCACTGACGACAAAACAAAGTCCACAGTGCAAAACACAAATCGATGCTCTCATTGTTCAATGCATCTAGGTTTTCTTGCATTGTCGAAACCTTCCTTCCAAATCCATTTCTAACTATGAATCTAGAATGGACTCAAGCAATACTTGAGATTTGGTTCATAAAACATTCAGATTTCTGGGTGGAAAATATATATTGTACATTTTGGGATGCTCCTCATCCTTCTTCAGCAATGAATTCGAAGGGACGGAGGAAGATCGAAGATATCGGGTAGGTGACCATGATGAAATAGTGCCATTTTCCGTATCTGAAACCGAACTATTTTATGGCTTCTTAACGCCTCAACGACAAACTATTTTCTAACTATGTTTTTATGTATCTATTACCATGGAGATATTTATTTATTGCTTATTACATTCTGTATGTGAATATCTCTCATAAAATGATACAAAATGAAGGTGCTCAGGGCCTCCCAACTTCATCCACGATTAAAGCCAAAAGGACGCTCAGATGACGTTGGAAGGGGCCTACCGAAGTCCCCTACTGCTCCGACCAGTGGCTGGAGTCGAAGGGCGATCACTGGGCCACTGTCTTCTGAGTTGCCTCCGTGGAGAGAGCGAGTGGGACACGATCGATAGGGAGAGGATCAGGATTTTGATGATTGGAAAGTTTAGGGTGGAAACTTCGGAATCTGGATGATACAACATCTCTAATGAAGAATGGGATATTGAGGTTTTTATGGAGGTTAAGGTTGGAAACGTAGAAAGACGCATCGAATATGGCTCTTAGGACTATCGTTTGGAATGTTTGCATACCTCTGACGTCCAAACATTCCTTTAACTTAAATTGGGCTTTCATTTTTTTTTTTCAAGGATCTTACTTAAATTCAGAAAATGGCATTTCTTCTAATGCTACTTCACTGGTAAGAATGATTACTAATGGTGTAACGGCATCCAGTTTCAGCTATAAGTTTTGGCATTAAAATGCCATATGGCTGGAGTCCTCAAGTTATTCGCAGAAGCGTAACGGAATTGACTTTTAATTGGCTTAGAATTGAATAACTAGTTATAATTTACTTCCTTAATGACATTTTTAATATTCTAGCTACAATGGTGTCTTACAGTAATATAGTCCAGTAACTTGGACCCTTGGGTCACAATTATCAGGTACTTAGCAATATAGGTTTGTTACTATTATATACTTTTAGCAAAACCATTGCGCAGTTGAGAACAGCCAGCAACTACATTATCAAATTTTCAATAAAAAGTATCCATTATTCTATTGACCCTCAGGAAATCTGCACCCTCTGTAATAATAATGCATTTGAAGGCATTTTCCATTTTATTTAACATTGTCCTATTTACTCCCCGATTAGAAGCCAATTCCTCCAGTTTATCAACCAGTCTACTGATAATATCGAATTACACCAAGTCTTAAACAGTGCCTCAAAAATTGAATATATAGCATTTCCAAGTCTATTTGAACCTTTTCCAAGTCAACTGTAACCTTATCCAAATCAAATGTCACCCTTTCCAATTCAAATGTAACCCTTTCCAAATCAGTTGAAACTCTTTCCAAAACAAATGTAACGCTTTACAACACAATTGCCACCCTTTTTATTTCAATTCTAACCGGTTCCATTTCAATTGTCACCATTGAATTTTTTTCCAAATTGGCCATATTGGGGAATGGGCGAATTGAGGGCCTCAAAACTCAACGGGATAAATCATGAAAATATTTTTATTTAAAAAAAAAAAAAAAAAAAAAAAAAAAAAAAAAAAAAAAAAAAAAAAAAAAAAAATCGATTTCGCTAGTGGCATAAATGTCTGTGCGTCGTTTAAAACAAAATCGATCTCGCTTGTGGCCTAAATGTCTGTGCGTCGTTAACACGTTAACTGACCCCGGGGCATGCACCGTATATACCCTTTAGGTAAAACTGAAGTTGAGCGTCCTCATAACCGATTTCTTTCAAATTTTGTACAATAACGTATTTTGATGCTCTAAACACGAATCCGTTAAAAAAAAAAAAGTTCGCTTTCAACTAGGAAAGAAGTTATTAAGCACTAACAATTTCCTAGATGAAAGCGAACTATTGTACAAAATTTGAAGGAACGCTCAAGTTCAGTTTTACCTAAAGGGTATATACGGTGCATGTCCCCGGGGGCTGTTAACGACGCACAGACATTTAGGTCACTAGCGAGATCGATTTTTTTTTTTTTTTTTTTTTTTTTTTTTTTTTTTTTTTTTTTTTTTTTTTTTTTTTTTTTTTTTAATGATACACGGACATTTAGGTCACTAGCGAGATCGATTTTTTTTAAACGACGGACAGACATTTAGGTCACTAGCGAGATCAATTTTTTTTTTTTTTTTTTTTTTAATTAAAATATTTTCAATATTCGCCCTCAATTCGCCCATTCCCCATTATGGTCAATTTGCAAAAAAATTCAATGGTGACAATTGAAATGGAAACGGCTACAATTGAAATGAAAAGGGTGACAATTGAGTTGTAAAGCGTTACATTTGTTTTGGAAAGGATTTCAACTGATTTGGAAAGGGTTACATTTGAATTGGAAAGGGTGACATTTGATTTGGAAAAGGTTACAGTTGACTTGGAAAGGGCGACATTTGATTTGTAAATGGTGACAGTTCACTTGGAAAAGGCTCAAATAGACTTGGAAATGCTATATACACATTTATAATTACATAAAAAAACTCATTGAAATTCAGACCTTCATTTATTTCTGATTGAAATAATAATAACAATAATAATAATAATAAAATTAAATAAAAAAAACAAAACTAGATTTTCAAATAAAACCCAACACTTAATTTTTAGCACTTTCCTCCGAAGGAAAGTAGCTATTGAGGTTGGACTCATGACGGAATTTTTGAAAAATTTCTTCAAATCTTTATCGATCCTACCTAGTAGACACCGAAAATGACCCCCGTTAAAATTTATATATATCTATATATATATATATATATATATATATGCATATATATATATATATATATATATATATATATATATATATATATATATATATGTGTCTGTTAACACGATAGCGGCCAGAGTTTTTGTTTTTTCGTCACGAAACTTGGTATATAGCATTCAATTAGCAAACGATTGAACGAGTTCGTTAACCACCAAAGTCGGTCCACCGGAAGGGGGGGTTTACCCCGAACCCAAAACACTTATTTGACTATGTCAGCCGTAATATTTGTTATATTTCAACGAAACTTGGCATTCATAGTGGTAATATAGAGAGAAAAGTGAGATATAAAAATGAACTAAATCGGTTCATTAGGAGGGGGGGTTTACTCCGGACCCACAATACCAATTCGCCACTACCAGCCGTGATTTTAGGTATATTTCGACGAAACTCGGTATTCGTAGTGCTAATCTACAGGTAAATATGTGTTGTAAAAATAAACGAAATCGGTTCATTAGGAGGGGGGGTTTACTCCGAACCCAGAAAACCAATTCGCCACTACCAGCCGTGACTTTTGGTATATTTCGACGAAACTCGGCATTCGTAGTGGTAATCTACAGGTAAATATGTGTTGTAAAAATAAACTAAATCGGTTCATTAGAAGGGGGGGGGGTTTACTCCGGACCCAAATTCCTAATATACTCATACCGGTCGTAATTTCTGCTGTATTGTAACGAAACGCGGTATACGTCGTGGTTAACTCATGAGAAAGAAGTGTTGTAAAAATGAGCTGAATCGGCCAATCGGAAAGCGGGGGTTTAATTTGTAATATATTTGAATAGAAAAGCCGGCAGACGTAGGTTCACAAAGCCGTCGCAAGGAGCGCTTTCTACCACTAGAGTGACTGTATCCTGTTCCTGCGTTAGATCAAAATACGATAATATGAGGATTTTTGTATTTATTACGTAGTGTAGTAGGTACCATGTGTAAACATAACTCTGGATGCAAATTAATAATTGATCAGTTACTCATTACAAAATGAGAACTATTCACGTTTTTATTTTATTTATGTAGGATATTTTAAGCAAATTGTTCTGGAAAGCAGTCTACACTACCCAAATTCTGAGGAAAGTGCTTAGTTATGCAGCTCCTGCGTGACGGACTTTTTTTCCTTCCTTTTGGGTGCGTCGACTGTTGCGGTTATTAGCACCATCTGTTAATGTTTCTTTTTTACCAAATTTAGAAAAAATTCCTACTTAAGTGTTCTTAAACTAAATACTAGACTAAATATTTAAAGTAATAGTTGAATACCAACACTTAATATTACCTGGAAACATCACTTAAAAGACAAGAACTTAACAGACGATTTGGACAACTCTTTAGACTGTTGAACCGCAAATCACATTTAAGTACTGAAAACAAACTGATCATTTACAAATCACTATTGCAACCCATTTGGACATACGGTACAGAACTATGGGGAACTGCGAAAACATCGAACATCAGACGCATTCAAACATTCCAATCCCAGGTCCTAAGAACAATAGTCGATGCTCCTTTTTATGTTTCCAACCTCAATCTCCATAAAGACCTCAATATCCCAGTCGTTAATGATGTTGTATTATCCAGATTCCAACGTTTCCATCCTAAACTTTCCGCTCATCAAAATCCTGAAGTCCTCTCCCTATCAAGCGCCACCCACCCACTCTCTCCACCGACATTGGCCCAGAGATATGCTGCAGTGACCAAGTGAATATTAGCAATGGCTTTCTCTTTGTTCAAGTGTGACAATTTTCCGAGGCTCACCGATCTCTCTTCGACTCCAGCCACTGGTTGGAGCAGAAGGGAGCTTGTGTAGGCACCTTTCAACGTCATCTGAGCGTCTTTCTGGCGTGAATCGAGGCTGAAGTCAAGGAGGCCTTGAGCACAGAACCTTCATATTGTATAATTCATCTTATTACCAGATGTATTTATATACAGGACGTAATAATCAATAAAGAAATATATAAAAAAAAATATATATGGTTTTTTTCACTGTTTTCTCTAAGTATAATTTTAATGCTTACATCTTAGTTATGAAATTGTATTATATACATTTAGAATATGTATAGAAGTATTCCTTTAATTTAGTGCGTAGAAGATGTTTTTATTTTCATTTATTTTTAGTTAAATTTTATTATTTCATAGAGCATCTGTGTCTTATGTAAATAGAACATATATGTGTATGTTTGTGTTAGGGTATGCTTATGAATATATTACTAACATAGGACTAAAAACATTATACAAGGTCAACTCCTTGCACTGGGGAAACCTTGTATGCAATTAATAAATAATAATAATCATAGACTTTTAGCTTTCTTCATTCGATTTTACTTCTAATAAATACACGATTTTTGTTATCACCGCAATGCATTATTCGCTGATTTAATTTACATTCGTATTAGTTAAGAAATCCCCTTGCCCCGGTGTGAATCGAACCTAGATGATACCGATATTTATTCGGCCTTTAAGGTTTCTTATCCGTAAATATTAAATCCTATGGCCAAATAGAATCAAACACAGGTGATTGTGTTCTTTAAGCCTCAATTGGTTTAATTCCAGCATTTATTATATTTACAGAATATACATTAACTAACATATGTTATTTTATCTTAACTCCACTCAACCGGCCCAGTAATGACGTTTAGATCTCATAGGACACGAAAACACTGGTGGCTCAATTTTATATATATGTTTGTGAGTGATTCATTATGCCCTCTAGTGGCCTAAGAAATGTCAGACTTTTATAACATTTAGTAATAAAATTCTCTGTCTCATTTGAAAATAGTTTCTTGTTTATGATTTCATTTTTTTTTTTGTTAGTATGAAAAAATAACTTTTCCATTGGAAATTTTGGATAATTTTCTTCAGAAACAGGTTTTTTACCATAACGCACAGGTGGTTTAGAAACTCCTGCAAAAATTCACAGAAAGGTCTGAGCCCGGAACGATTCCAGAATAAGGCACTCGAAACGCTCCCTGAGACGACATAGGACCAAATAAACCAGCCTGGAGGTTTGTATCCTCAGCGAGTGGGTTTTTGATGACGCACAAGCGTCGTCATCCGCAGCCAAGGTGTTAATCAATAAAATCAGCTCAATGGAATTTTGGTTCTTTCGCCAAACTTTGCTTGATAGTTTGCCAAGTGCAATTTCATAGTTAATTGAGGGCAGGTAATAAAATAATTCCACATTCGAGTTGATACCTTCAGTCTTGTCAGAGAAATATAGGCACTGTTTATGATTGTGATCTCTCTACCATTTTTTATATGGTTTAGAGTAGACCACTGGCGGTGAAGGACTGCAGAGATTTGTACATAGGTTAAATTGAAAATCAGGATTTATTTAAATATTGCATAATTCTATGGAGGGGGGTGTAAAGCCAAAACTCAGGAACAATTTAGGGTTAGTGTGTTACTTAAATTTTGATTATGGGTAAATGATGAGTGTGATGAGTTGCTGGGGTTGGTTGATATGAGATGGTTTGCTGGATGATGAAATTAAGAAAGGTACCTTGAGGTGTCTTGAGAATAGTTTGTGCTTAAGCACTCCCTGCTATTTGCTGTGTTTTTCTTCTTGCTTCTCCCAATCATGGTGGGCTGGCCAACTCCATTTCCTGCTGCCTTCGCTCGGCCTGGGAGGCTTAGATGTTTACTCCTCCATAATTGGTGTATAAAACTTGGGGAGAAAAAAACTTGCTCCAGACTCGCTGCTTTGTCTAGGAGACTATATCTTCTAACTTGTCTTTGCGTGCAGATTCGTACTGCCGCGGGCAAATAGTTCCCGGGCACACCGCTAGGTGGCAGCACCTGACGGGGTAAACTTCGTTGAGCGGTGTTTCGCGAACAGGCACAAAAAACAATGAGAGAATTCCCGGTCATGAAAACGCTATCAGCCGTAATGCACGATATGAGCAGTAATATTTATAAGATAAAACATTTAATCGGATGAATTCCTGACACGACGTTCCTCAACACACTACATGCATGAATTGTTAACTGAAGGCCGTATACAGGCTCAATACTTCATCACATACGCAATAATTAAGTACATGGCCTCTCTTTGATTGCACCTAAATAATTATTACTATTGTATCTGTTACAGACACTAAATATTTCACTGTTTGCACATCATAAATCATGTAAAACATCCTAACAATGACCAGGTTTCCTATAGTCATGTGTATACATGACATGTATACTAAGACCTAAACTATACCAATCCACTAAAGCGTGAATACCCCGAAGTAAAACACCAAAAAAAAAAGTAATTATAAAATAGTCTACTACATATTAATTTTCAAAATTATCAATGACTTGTGCAATAATCAAATAGCCCGACTTGCAGCAACTGCGTCATCTTAACGCGGTTCCGTACTTATCCCTTGTGTAATTAGAAATGCTTCAAATAGAAACAGCTATTATTTTGGTTAGACCTTTCGCTAAATACTTTTTTGGTCCCACAGACGTGACATATAACAAAGGTACCCTTACTTGGAAAAATGCCTCACCGGACTTCTCATGATTCGCTCTAGGAAATAACTTATACCAAAAAGTTTACATTTTTTTGTCGTATTTTACTCTAATACTAATTGTACAGTCGGAGGCTGTTAGTATTCCTAACACTACTATACCATACCACCTTTAATAACCGATACAACATGTTGCAGCCCAACTGAGGATTAACATTTAACCTCCCGCATTGATTTTAGTCCTTCAGTAACTACCCTGCATTTTTTTTTTTAATTCTACCCTTAAGATAAAAGGTAAAAGATAAATTAATAAAAATTTGGAAAACACAATATGTGCCACATCCCTCAAATGAAAAACGTTTCCAATCATTTCTTTCGGTTAATTTTTGCTTCGGGGCTGAACAATAGATTCCCAGAGTTTGGGCATTAAAAAAAAAAAAAAAAAAAAAAAAAAAAAAAAATCATAAATTCTTCATACAAGGTAATTGAAAGTAATAAAACTAAATTATACATTTTTTTGACAGAAGGGAGCCAATCGTTCAATTTATGCCTTAATAAACTTCCACTTAATTTGCATAAATTTAATACTTACTAAATGTAGAAGTTATTCTGCAAGTATGGAAGCTGTAGGCCGTTCAAACGGAGGAGGAAAAAATTCGCATGAAACGTCTGATTCATAGAAAAAAGAAATGCGCGTTATTGGAAGTCCAGAAAGTATGTTCTGTCAATGGTCAATGGATTTAGTGAATAAAGGGACTTTTGTCTATTTTATGATAGCATAATTAGTATTAAATTATCTTGAACAGTTTTTGAACAATCCTTTCTTATTCATTTTAAAGCATGGCTACGTTAAAAAAGTCCGACTCATAGGAACTGCGTCATCATAGCGCGGTATCTCTAGTGTCATTAGCAAAGGAGTAGAAGCAGTTAATGGTAGGTTTTGATCATTGGTGAATAATATAAAATGATATCTTAAATAGAAGGAAGATTTAAGGCACCACCGCAGGAAACTGATAGTATCCTAAGTGGAAATTACTCCCCCCACCTCCTTGACGTTCTCCATGGGAAACACTATTACCAATACCTTTCTCATTTTCGTACTTTACTTTATTAAAATACTACATTTACTATTAAATTCAATTAAAAAAAACAATAACCAATTAAAACATTAGGTAGACAGTGACAAAACACCATTAAAAAGAACAAAAATTACAATTTTGATGTTTTAAGCACTTATTTCTTGGATTAAAATCGCCCCATCGAAAATTACATTAGAACCTTTCTTTTAGGGGATATACTAAGTTTTCGAATGATGACGTTCCACTTACAATGATTTCCTAACCGATTTAAAGATATTTTAGAAAATCCACAAAAATCCCAAAACTTTTCATGCCTGTCAATGAAATATTTTATTTCTAGTACTTACTTAACTCCAAACGGAACCAAAATTTATCTATCTTAGATTAGATGAATATTAAACGTCTGGAACAAGTTTCCACTGAATTAATCGTTTCTGAAAACCCAAACTAAAAAATAGTTTGGAAAACTAGGAGTTTCAATGTTTCTCAAAAACGGTTACTGATATTCCCTTTAAAATGGTTTCATTCGTTTTTCTACGTTAAGAAACCTATAAAACGAGTACCAGAATGCATATGACCTCGAAAACGTAAGCGTTACGATTTTATTTGAGCGAATTTCACCTTAAAAGCCATGCTCCGGTGGACGGATTCTGCTGGTTAACGAACTTGACTTTTCAAATGAGACGAAAGATTTTTGTACCAAATTTCATCAAAATCGGACCATTAGTCGCTGACGTATGCCGCGAACAGACAAATATATATATATATATATATATATATATATATATATATAAATATATATATATACATTTGAATATGTATATACAAATTTGAATTTGAATGTATATACAAATTTGAACCACCATCATTTTCGGTCTCTAGGGGTTCTGAAACGCAAAATTTTCTACTCAGCACTTCCGGATTGCGTCATGAGATCAACCTTACAAGCGGGGTTCCTCCCTATGGAGGGAGGGAGGAACCGCGCTAAAAGACCTATTTTAGCGCGAACAGACAAACATATATATATATATATATATATATATATATATATATATATATATATATATATATATATATAAATTCAAGTTCGAACCACATATATTTTCGTGATCCATGGGGTTTGAAAATAGAAATTTTCTAGTCGGCCCTTCTAGAATGTGTCGTAAGGTCTACCTCGTAAGCGGGTTTCCTCCCTAAGGAGGGCGGGAGGAACCGCGCAAAAAACAGAAAATTTTACATAACTGCTATTCCCTTCGTCATCAGACCATATATAAAGTATACTTTTTTGTTGAAAATCACCTCCTAGAGTTTGGCTTCTTAAACCTGAATCGCCCTATATATATATATATATATATATATATATATATATATATATATATATATATATATATATATATATATATATATATGTGCGTGTGTGTGTGTGTATTAAAATTATAAACATTGTTGATTGTTGTACTGAGCTATGTGCTGTTAGATGTGTGATATCATATGGTACTCCAGTTGCAGTGCATATTTGTGGTGTAAAATGCAGAGAGAGAGTCTTGTCGACTTGTCTGATGATGGTATATAGACTGGTAGAGTGGAAGTAAACAGGTTAGCTTGGTAATAATCTCAGTCAACACCACTTCCATTTCTAATATCCTTTTGCAAATGATCATCGATTCATATCATTATCAGCCATATCATATGGTACTCCAGTTGCAGTGCATATTTGGGGTGAAAAATGCAGAGAGAGAGTGTTGTCGACTTGTCTGATGATGGTATATAGACTGGTAGAGTGGAAGTAAACAGGTTAGCTTGGTAATAATCTCAGTCAACACCACTTCCATTTCCAATATCCTTTTGCAAATGACCATCGATTCATATCATTATCAGCCATATCATATGGTACTCCAGTTGCAGTGTATATTTGGGGTGTAAAATGCAGAGAGAGAGAGTGTTGTCGACTTGTCTGATGATGGTATATAGACTGGTAGAGTGGAAGTAAACAGGTTAGCTTGGTAATAATCTCAGTCAACACCACTTCCATTTCCAATATCCTTTTGCAAATGATCATCGATTCATATCATTATCAGCCATATCATATCGATTCATATCATTATCAGCCGTCAAAACCCCCCAATTCCACATAATAACGACATAATATGGTCGATACAGGAATAGCTTTCATTCAAGCTGATTTACAAGGGCACAATATCGGCCTTAGATGGTTCATATTCCTCATTTTTATTTTTTGTGTTAAATCTAAAATATTTCAAATGACATTAATGTTTACGTAGACTACACCATTTACATTCTGCTTTTTTTATAAGGTGTATTAGCACTTTCCTCCGAATTAAAGTAGCTATTGAGGTTCTATTCATGACGGGATTTTTGAAAAATGTCTTCGAACCTTTATTGATCCTACCTAGAAGACAACAAAAATTACCCCAGTTAAAATTTCTCTCTCTCTCTCTCTCTCACTCTCTCTCTCTCTCTCTCTATATATATATATATATATATATATATATATATATATATATATATATATATATATATATATATATATATACGTGTCCGTTAACACGATACAGGCCAGAGTTTTTGTTTCTTTGCCACGAAACTTGGTATATATTATTCCCCCTTGAAACAACTGAACGAGTTCGTTAACCAAGAAAATCGGTCCATCTGGAGGGGGGGGGCGCCAAAGTAATTATTTGCCAATAACAGTCGTAATTTTTGTTATATTTCAACGAAACTCTGTATTCGTTGTGGTCAACTGAAGAGAAAAATGTGTTGTAAAAATAAACTAAATTGGTTTATTAGGAAGGCGGGGGGGGGGTGTTTACCCTGGAGCCAAAGTAGTTATTTGCCAATACCAGTCTTAATTTTTAATATATTTTATTCATCAAGAACAGTACGCGAATATGTGAAGCTTTGTGTATTTATTACGTAGTCTAGTACCCCACATACTCAAAACTTTGGAAGGAAATTAATTACAAAATTAATAATTGAAACAGGTGCTCATAATAAATTAAGGTGCTAAAAGAGCAGAAATATTTATGTTTTTATTTTATTTATCTATCTAGGTTATTTTAAGCAAATTATTTAGGAATGCACTCGACACTAACCAATTCCGAGGAAAGTAGTTATGCAGCTCCTGCGTGACGGACTTTCGTATGTTGGTGTTTATAACGCCACATATGTCAGCCATTGTTTAAATAATATATACTAAAAAAACAGCTATTTACAATAATACATATTATGTATTATTGTAAATAGCTGTTTTTAGCGCGGTTCCTCCCTCCCCCATAGGGAGGAACCCCGCTTATAAGGTTGATACAATGAAACAATCCGGAAATGCCGACTAGAAAATTTCGCGTTTCAGAACCCCTAGAGACCGAAAATAACGGTGGTTCAAATTTGTATATATATATATATATATATTTATATATATATATATATATGTATATATTTATTTATATATATATATATATATATATATATATATATATATATTTGTCTGTTCGCTCTCTAGGTGGAAGACGAATGGTCCGATTTTGATGAAATTTCGTACAAAAATCCGTCGTCCAATTTGAAAGGTCAAGTTCGTTAACCAGCAAAATCCGCCCACTGGAAGATGGCATTTGGGGCGAAATTCGCGCAAAAAAAATCGTAACGCTTACGTTTTTGAGTTCATAAGCTTGTAAGTACTCTTTTTATAGGCTTCTTGGGCTGGGAAAACGAATGGAACCATTTTCAAGGTGATAGCTTTAACCGTTTTTGAGAAAATTGGAAAAATAGTTTTTGAATACCGTTTTTGGTTTGGGTACTTAGAATTACGGGATTCAGTTGAAACATTATCTGCATGTTGTACTTTCATTAAAACTAATATGTTGAAAGTTTTGTTACGTTTGGAGTTAAGGAAGGGTTAGAATAAAATATTTTATGAACAGACATGAAAAGTTTTGGGAACTTCGTATACTTTCATTAATATCCCGAACACGGTTGGGATATCGTGGTAAGTGGATAGAAACTATTTGAAAGCTTACTAAATTATCTAGAAAAAAGATTCTAAAACTATTTTTGATTAGGTTATGTCAATCGGAGAAATAAGTGCTTAAAACTTCAAATACGTCTGTTTTGTTCTTATGAACGGGTTTTTGTCGTTCTTTTTGTAATTTTTGTCTCCTTCCCTTCGTTTTTTATTGCTTTTTATTTTTGTAATTTCTTATGTTGGGAAAATTTTGTGTGTAAAACAGGATATGAAAAATGAGTCCAATTTTCTGTTGCTAGAAATAATGTAAATTTTGGGAACTTTCATTAATTTTTTTTTTTTTTTCTTTTTATTTTGGTGCATCTACTGCTGAGGTCATTAGCACCACTTTCATTAATATCTCGAAAACGGTTGAAAATCATGGTAAACGGAAGAATACCATTAGAAAGCTTATTAAATGCTCTACATAAAAGGTTCTAATGAAAGTTTTGATTAGGCGATGACAATCGGAGAAATAAGAGCTTAAAGCTTTAAAGTAATTGATTTCGCTTATTCGAACTGTTCTTTTTGTCTGTTTTTAATTCCTTGTTATTTTTTAATTGCTTATAGTTGGATAATGTATTCGAAAATAAAACAGGTTCCAAGATTCCAAGACCTTGTAACTAGCGGGACGGTTTCTAGTGTTGCCGACCCTTCCAGGTAAGATTGTAAATCCTACCTTTCAAGACTGGTGGAACCAAAATAATAACTGTCGGGGTTCGGTCACTGCTACTTAATAAAACTACATTTTATCGTAAAAATGGTTTTATTGTGCCGACGTTTCGGCTTGAACTTCAAGCCTTCATCAGTGCTGTAAATACAAGTAGGACATATTTAACACTAATATATGCACATATCTATGTAAATATACCAAACATATATATATATATATATATATATATATATATATATATAAGCATATAC
The DNA here is from genome assembly GCA_946811695.1 of Gonocerus acuteangulatus. Taxonomy (NCBI): domain Eukaryota; kingdom Metazoa; phylum Arthropoda; class Insecta; order Hemiptera; family Coreidae; genus Gonocerus; species Gonocerus acuteangulatus. Next base: position 163,398,079 of record OX328123.1, read on the forward strand.
ACATACACATATACACGCACACATATGTACATATATATGCCCACATACATACACATATGGGGTATGTATTATTAAGTAGCAGTGACCGAACCCGGACAATCCCTACCTTGCATCATCAACGGTCAACGATCTCCTCTCAACAAAATAATAACTGCTTCTATTTTAATCATTCGAAATTAGACAAGGGATAAGAACGGAACCGCGCTAAGATGAGGCAGTTCCTGCGAGTTGGACTTTTTTAAACTTTGACATTGTTACGTGTTTAAGGCAAAGAATTTAATAAACGCTCTAACTCTTAAATAAAAAGAAATTGTATAAAAGGAAACGATTCCGATCTACGTAGATCCGGAAATGCTTTCTGAAGGCACTGGAGCTAAAACTTGTAAAAACCACGTTTTTCGAGCTTTATTACCGAAAACTACTGGAGCTAAAACTTGTAAAAACCACGTTTTTCGAGCTTTATTACCGAAAACTAGTGGTGCTAAAAAAAAGTGACAAATGAATGTTGTAGGCTACTAAAGTTTTCATATTTTGATACCAAGGACTCTAATTTTGTATGAGGCAGTATGGGGATTCGTTGGGCATATCTTTAATTAATGAATGTCGGAAAACGAGGTGGTCATATCTCAGCCCCTCCAGGAAGCATTTCAAAAATATTGTTGATAAGGACCTTCGTTATCCATTCTTAATTTTACTACCAATAAATAAGATGAAGTCCAAATTACAACATTTTTGTAACTGAATCTCCAAAGGGAACCTAGATCAACGCTGGTAAAACACTAATTATTAAAGATAAACCACGCCAAACCAGTTAATGCAAGATGCTTACCAAACGGTGCAGACATTAGAGGCCAACAACTTTTATTTGAAGCTTTTTCCCACTTATACAACAAGTTGAGAAGTGTCCGAGATTTGGAGTCTGAAAACGTGGTTTTCCGGCCCAAGTTAATTGGAACTTTTTTGCTTAGAATGGAATTTCCTATAAGGAGGAATCTGTGATAATCAATATACGGTATTATATGAAAATACTCCACCTAATCCGAATTTTTGCTAATCCTAACATGCTTCGTCCCTAATTAGTTGAGATAGCAAACGTTGCGCATCAGATTTCGCTTTTCGAAAATACTTTGATGAGTACTTCCTCAATACAGGAATTATTGTGCTGGTTTCTCGAATGGATTCAGCAGATTTAATGGATCTGTCCAAAGCTTGGAGTGCCGATTGTTGGTTTAGGGTTTCAGAATGGGGATGGGAACATTGTAAATGTAAATGATAGCTTGTTGGAATGGTTTGTTAGATGGGTTGAATATGTTTACGGTTCTGTTTATAGTCCGTTCGGAGGGTTGCGGTCTGCTCCTGTGGTGGACTCTCGATCCATTGTTTGGCGATTAGCTTGCCGCCGAAACCAGGCTTCGCATACATGCATTGTCTACAGCGAGAATTTTCCCAGCTCTCAACCATCCGTGGGTTCATCTTAAAACGGTTTAATCGCATATTCCTAACAGAATAACACAAACCTGTTGTAAAAATCGGAAAGCTGCAAAATAATTTTGCTTGGGAGGAAAGAAAAAAAGTCCGAGTCGCAAGAGCTGCAGCATTTTAAGTCGTTTCGGATCATTTCCCTAGTGTCATTTGAAAAGCTCAAAATATTAACAGTTAATAATTTGTCGTTATCTTTCGTGAAAAATCCAAACACATGTAAAAATGTAAAAAGTCCGATTCGCAGGAACTGCATCATCTTAGCGCGGTTCCGTTCTTATCCGAAGTGCGATTAGTAAAGGAATAGTAGCAGCTATCGGTAGGTTTTGATCTTTCGTTAAAAGTATAAAATAAAATCTCAATGAGAAGGAAGCTTAAAGTGGCACCTATGGAAACTGACAGTTTTCTAAGCGGATGGGACTCTCCCGTCATCGCGACGCTCACTCTAGGAAAACTCTATTACCAATATGATTCTTATTTTCTCAGCTTTAATGAAATACTCATTCCACCGTTAAATAAACTTAAAAAACAATAGTGAGGTAAACAGTGACAAAAACCCGTTTAAAATAACAAAACTAACAGTAGTTTTAAGCACTTACTTCTCCGACTGATATTGCCCCATCGAAATTTGCTTCAGAATCGTTTTTGTAGAAAATTTAGTAAGCTTTTGAATGGTTATATCGTACTTCCCACGATTTCTTAACTGTTTTGAAGATATTAAGGGGGGGGGGATGGTGCTAATACCTACCGATAGCTGCTATATTCCTTCACTAATCGCACTCGAGATAAGAACGGAACCGCTAAGATGATGCAGTTCCTGCGGGTTGGACTTTTTTTTGTCAGACAAATTAATGTATTATGTTTATATTATAATATAAATATTATATTTATAAGAAGAGCAAGTCACTTTAATTGCGGTATAAAATATTGTTGCTAGCTAAATCTAACTATTATATAAGCTCATAAGGAAAAAATGGTGCTAATGGCTGAGATTTCGATGCACCATAAAAGAAAAAAAAAAAAAATAAGGTTAATATACGAAGATTCCGAACCATTTCATGTCTGTTAATAAAATATTTTATTCGCCCTAAACGCCATCTTCCAGTGGGCGGATTCTGCTGGGTAACGAACTTGACCTTTCAAATTGGACGACGGATTTTTGTACCAAATTTCATCACAATCGGACCATTAGGGAAGCCAGAAATGAGTGAACAGACAAATATATATATATACAAATTTGAACCACCGTTATTTTCGGTCTCTAGGGGTTCTGAAACGCGAAATTTTCTAGTCGGCACTTCCGGATTTTTTCATTGTATCAACCTTATAAGCGGGGTTCCTCCCTATGGGGGAGGGAGGAACCGCGCTAAAATGTAAAATGAAATGTATACGCATAGTAAAATTCTAGTAGAACAACCAAAAATGATTGCTTTTTTCACAAATGGAAATAAAAAGAACCCTTTGGGATAGCCGATTGGTCTCCAACATGTGCGCCCTAAACTCAGAAACGGCTAATCAGATTTAGAGGCGGTTTTTACAAATATATTATGGTATGCTTCACTTAACATGTCGATTCATGAATAAAAATGTTATGCCAATGTAAAGAATCACGTCCAACATTTCATGAACTATCGCCAACACGATACACACCAGAGTTTTTTTGTTTTTTTTCGTCACGAGCCTCGGTACATAGTATTCCCCTAGCAAATGATTGAACTACTTTGTTAACCAGCAAAACTGGTTCGGGGTTTACTCCGGACCGAAAGTAGTTATTCGCCCATACCGGCCGCAATTATTGTTGTTTTGCAACGAAACTCAGAATTCGTTGTGGACATATTAAAAGAAAAATAAACTAAATCGGTTCACTATCCACGTGGACGAAGTCAGGGGCACAGCTAGTATATATATATATATATATATATATATATATATATATATATATATATATATATTATCTTTATTGAAATTTACAACCTGTACAGAGAACAACATGTAAATAGTAATGTAATAACTCATGGATACATAGGAGGGGATAATACAAACATTGTTGAACTCCCTATTAGATATATATATATATATATATATATATATATATATATATATATATATATATAAGTAAATATATATAAGTATAATATAAATAATTATTGTTGTATTGCAACGAAACTCGGTATTCGTTGTGGAAATATAATTAGAAAAAAATGTTCTAAAAATAAACTAAATCGGTTCATTAGGACGGGGGGTTTATTCTGGACCCGAATTACCAACTTGCCACTACCAGCCGTAATCTATCTATACACATAATAAAATTCTAACGGATCGCTGTCTATAAATTTTTTTTTTTTTTTTTTTTTTTTTTTTTTTTTTTTTTTTTTTTTTTTTTTTTTTTTTGAATATTTACAATCTGTATACATATGGACTGTCTATAAATGGAAGATATATGGGGGAAAATACCATTGGGGCCTTTATCAACGCAATAGTACCTAAAACAATGATTTTTAAAATTTTTGTCTGTTTGACTGCTGTCTGTCAGACACGTTATACACACTAGGGGTTTAACAATCCCTATGGGGTCAGCTTAGTGATTCACGTTGAATAATCCTAGCAGAGGTCTCAGAGCTCATTGAGAAAATTCCTCGCTGCACCCTGGAAGTCAGCGCTAATTGCCCAGATTTGTCGATGCGCCGTTAAAACAAAAAATATAAAAAAAAAAATAAATAAAAAAAAATAGACTAATCCTAGCAGCCGGTATGCCATATCCTCCATGGCTAATCCTAGCAGCCGGTATGCCGTATCCTCCATGGCTAATCCTAGCAGCCGGTATGCCATATCCTCCATGGCTAATCCTAGCAGCCGGTATGCCGTATCCTCCATGGCTAATCCTAGCAGCCGGTATGCCGTATCCTCCATGGCTAATCCTAGCAGCCGGTAGGCCGTATCCTCCATGGCTAATCCTAGCAGCCGGTATGCCGTATCCTCCATGGCTAATCCTAGCAGCCGGTATGCCGTATCCTCCATGGCTAATCCTAGCAGCCGGTAGGCCGTATCCTCCATGGCTAATCCTAGCAGCCGGTATGCCGTATCCTCCATGGCTAATCCTAGCAGCCGGTATGCCGTATCCTCCATGGCTAATCCTAGCAGCCGGTATGCCGTATCCTCCATGGCTAATCCTAGCAGCCGGTATGCCGTATCCTCCATGGCTAATCCTAGCAGCCGGTAGGCCGTATCCTCCATGGCTAATCCTAGCAGCCGGTATGCCGTATCCTCCATGGCTAATCCTAGCAGCCGGTATGCCGTATCCTCCATGGCTAATCCTAGCAGCCGGTAGGCCGTATCCTCCATGGCTAATCCTAGCAGCCGGTATGCCGTATCCTCCATGGCTAATCCTAGCAGCCGGTATGCCGTATCCTCCATGGCTAATCCTAGCAGCCGGTATGCCGTATCCTCCATGGCTAATCCTAGCAGCCGGTATGCCGTATCCTCCATGGCTAATCCTAGCAGCCGGTATGCCGTATACTCCATGGCTATACGTTTAATATCGTGTATAGAGAAGCATTACTGTAAAGTAGATTTAGGTCTAAGCGCCTCAATAGGAAATTGACAGTATTCTAGACGGAAATTACTTCCTGGAAGCACAGATTAATCCAAATGCGAACGCATTATTATAAGTCTCATAAGAAGCGATTTTATAGGAACTTTAGTAACTTTTTAAATAGACACATACATGTATTATGATTTCACAACTGGTTCCCGGATAAATAAGTGTATTTCTTTTTTTTTTTTTTTTTTTTTTTTTTTTTTTTTTTTTTTTTTTTTTTTTTTTTTTTTTTTTTTTTTTACGGCGCCTCTACATCTAGGTCATTAGCGCCTAAATAAGTGTATATCTTAAATTTCTAAGAAAAAATAGTTTCATTCACTTTTCTAGGAACCGCTTTGAGATGAGGGGTTGAACATTGTTTTTCTTGAATCAAAACTCAAAAACCAAGCACAAAAACCAAGTACCTGGAAATCTAACAACTGAAAAGCGTATGCGTTATGATTTTTTCTGCGCAATTGTTGTCCCAAAAACACGTTCTGGTGGACAGATTCTGCTGGTTAACGAACCTGACCTATTAATCTAATAATGTATTTTTCCCACTCGTTATGTATTTTTCCCACTCAATTTCCCACTCGTTAATGATGTTGTATTATCCAGATTCTGACAATCTGTCTTCTAACTTGAAAGGTCAAGTTCGTTAACCAGCAGAGTCCGCCCACTGGAAGATGGTGTTTGGGGCGGAATTCGCGCAAAAAAATCGTAACGCTTACGTTTTTGAGTTCATATGCTTGAATGTACTTGTTATATAGGTTTCTTGACATAGAAAAAAGAATGAAACCATTTTTAAGGCGATATCTGTAGCCGTTTTTGAGAAACGTGAAACAAAAGTTCATGTTTTTAAAAGTATTTTTTTTGTGGGTACTTAGAATCGCGGAATTCAATTGAAATATTTTCTACGTCTTGGAAATTAATCCCAACTAAGATGTTTAAATGTTAGTTATATTTGGAGTTAAGGAAGTATGCGAAAAACAAAATTGTATTAATAGACATGAAAAGGTTTCGGATCTTTATACATTTTTCGTAAATATCTTGATAACGGTTGGGAAATTGTGGTATGTGGAAGGTGACCATTCAAATGCTTACTAAATTCTCTACAAAAAATGTTCTGAAGCAATATTCGATGGGGCAACGTCAATCAGAGATATAAGCGCTTAAAACATAAAAAGAGTTTGTTTTGAAAGGGGGTTTATCTCACTGTTTAATTGATTGTTTTTTGTTTTAAATTGCATTTATCAGTGAAATTTTATTCTAGTAAAATAAGCTAAGAAACGGTGAAAGGTATTGGTAATAAGTTTGGAGTGGCTGTGGTAATCAAGATGGCTGTGGCTTATCATGATGACATATGCATAGTTTGTTTTGAATTCTCCTATTTATATAACCTTCCTCATAGCCTCCAAGTGAAGTTATTTTATAGAAAGATTTAACCCACGACAAAATGGAATTTTATTCGCCATGAAGCACATATTTACAGTTGATTATAACAGTAAAAGGAATTTGCTACTAGAACAAGAAAGAAAACAAGAAATGACAACGATTTTTTTTTCTTTACAATAGAGCCTTCTCATGAGTAAGTACGTTTTCAGTACCTACATAATTGTATTGACTTATACAGATTAAGAATTATCCGCTTCTGTGTAAGTTGGCTACTGTCAGTTTCCTGTGATTTGTGATGCTAATCTATTATTTTATAGAAAGATTTAACCCACGACAGAATGACATTTTATTCGCCATGAAGCTCATATTTACAGTTGATTATAACAGTAAAACGAATTTGCTAGTAAAACAAGATACTTAAAATGACAACAAATTCTTGGTTGTTTAGAATAGAGCCTTCTAAGCAGTAGTCAAAGAGTAACTACGTTTTCAGTACATAATTGTATTGACTTATACAGATTAAGAATTATCCGCTTCTGTGTAAGTTGGCTACTGTCAGTTTCCTGTGATTTGTGATGCTAATCTATTATTTTATAGAAAGATTTAACCCACGATAGAATAGAATTTTATTCGTCATGAAGCACATATTTACAGTTGATTATAACAGTAAGACGCATTTGCTAGTAAAACAAGATACTTAAAATGACAACGAATTTTTGGTTGTTAAGAAGAGCCTTCTCAGCAGTAGCCAAAGAGTAAGTACGTTTTCAGTACATAATTGTATTGACTTATACAGATTAAGAATTATCCGCTTCTGTGTAAGTTGGCTACTGTCAGTTTCCTGTGATTTGTGATGCTAATCTATTCCATTTCTTCGAGATGTAATTAACCGCGCTAAGATGACGCAGTTCCTGCGAGTCGGACTTTTTTAATTTTATACAATACCTAATAAGCAACAGGCATTCTATAGAATGCCAGGCAATGTGTGTAATACGATGTACATTCTACACTTTGCCTAAGCCACTCAGGCATTCTATAGAATGCCTGGATTCTATACTTAGCCGGTAACATATATATTTATATATATGTTTGTCTGTTCGCTCTCTGGCAAGCTCAAAAATGGTCCGATTGTGATGAAATTTAATCCAGAAATCTGTCCTCTTATTTGAAAGGTCAAGATCGTTAACCAGAAAAATCCCCCAACTGGAAGATGGTGTTTGGGGCAAAATTCGCGCAAAAAAATCGTAACGCTTACGTTTTTGAGTTCATATGCTTGCATGTACTTTTTATATAGGTTTCTTAACATAGAAAAACGAATGAAACCATTTTTAAGGCGATATCTGTAGCTGTTTTTGAGAAAAGTGGAACAAATGTTTTAGATTCGCGGGATTCAATTGAAATATGTTCTACATCTTGGAAATTCATCCCAACTAAGATGTTGTGTACTTGGAGTTAAGGAAGTATACGGAAAAAAAAGTATTAATAGACATAAAAAATTTTCGGATCTTCATACATTTTTCGTAAATATGTCGATAACGGTTGGGAAATCGTGGTAAGTGGAAGGAGACCATTCGAATGCTTACTAAATTCTCTACAGAAAAGGTTCTGAAGCAATATTCGATGGGACAATATCAATCAGAGATATAAGCGCTTAAAAATTAAAAAGAGCTTGTTTTTTTTTTTTTCATTCATCATTAAGTTAGAATTTTGGGACGGGTTATCTATAGGTTAACACCCTGCTCTAGCCAGGATAGGGCTGATGCCTTTTCATTTTTCTAAAAAAAAGCCACGACCTCATAGTGGGAATCGAACTCACGACTCTTGGCACGGAGTGTTAAGGGCTCACGCCCTACCTCTCACGTGCAGCGAGCCTCCTGGCTTATTATTACTTCGAGATGTAGTAGTATCAAATCAGAATATCATGACGAAATCATGACATAATGCATAAGCCCATTTGCAGAGTGTAAGGGAAGGTGAAGAAAAAAGGAGAAAAATCAAAAACAATGAAAGAATTTAAACAATCACTTTTAGAAAACCGATTCCCACTATGGGGTTGGGGTTTTTCTTTAGAAAAAAAAAAATTCGTAGCTAATGATAATGGACGATAAAATTGAAATAAATAAAAACTTTCATTAATATATATTTATTGAGTGTTCCGCTTATTTGGCGATAACACAACGATCAATATCTTCTGAATGGTCTTCCTAGGAAATGAGCATCCTTGTATATGTATGTGTAAGTGTTAAGGTAGTGGGTATGTGTAAATATCAACTAATATTCGCGGAAGCGTAATGTTCTTAAGACAGCGGTGCATTAAATAAGTTCGTACAATCCTGTTTTTCTGAAGTATGACAGTACAGTGTTTATATCCTGGCTATCATTGCCTAAGAGTACTTGTTAACCCTTTCCGTACCGTGGACTGCTCCAGCAATCGAGAGCTGTCGGGACCCACATACCGTGGACTTGTATAGAAGTCGAAGGAAGACGGGACCCACGTACCGTGGACTTGTACAGCAGTCGAGAGCTGTCGGGACCCACATACCGTGGACTTGTATAGAAGTCGAAGGAAGACGGGACCCACGTACCGTGGACTTGTACAGCAGTCGAGAGCTCGGCGTATCTCTCTCATTCTTTATCTTTTCATTTCTCGACTTTAGAGCTATCTAGCGTTACCGTATTGTACTTCTAGTATTCCTGTCTATTACTAGATGGCATTTGAATGAAGTATTGGGTCGTTTTTAGTCTAATTACAACTCGTTGCCTTCTCCGCCCAGTTACCCTGTCAACCTTCGTCAAATTACCGTTTGTTTTTATACTTCTGTACATTCCTAACAGCTTTTATTAGCAAAATCAGTTAACTTTTAGTCCTGAAGTTAAGATCTTATATTCGTGTTTTGTTAAATTTAGAAAAACTGTTTTTTTTTATGGCGTGTCCTCCATTTTTAAAAAAATATTTATTATTTAATTAAAATGTGTTATATATTACATATTTAATTAAATAATTCATTGAATTAAATGTAAATATTTATAATTATGCTATAGTTTTTGTAACTAAATTTTGTACATAAAAAAAAACTCCGCCGGTGTACAAAGTCACGGATCAAAAATGAAGATGGAAAATTTATTTGCCGTAGTTGTTGAGTATTTAATTCCCTTGCTTATTCAGCACGGGTTCTGTTTTTACTCGTATATATAATATAGCTTTTTTATTACTTATTTTTAAAGAAAGTTATTCAAATTAAAATAATTATTTAAATGCCAAACTACTTCAGCATAAATAAAAATTAATAATCATTGTAAACAAAATCAAAATCAAAATGATAAAAAACGAGTTCAAGTACGGCGAGGAGATCGCTGAAAGACGAGGCAGGGTGCTAGTATCCCGTACAGCAGAACACACTCCTTGCGGCTCTTTCCGTACGGAAAGGGTTAATCATACGGCAAAGTAATACTGTATCTTCTGCGGCAGTCTGTCTGTAAATGTTTGACTAAACAGTTACATATGTCACATATTGGTCTGTTATGTCTTGTCATTAAGTATTCATGTGTTAGTCGAGTATGTCCAATTAGTAATTGCTTTCATTAATAGAATCATGTTCAATTCACCTCCGTTTTGAAAACTCGATTTTACTTCTCCCTAACATCCTATCCTTGGAACAGTGATTGCAGTGTCTCCTGTACATACAAAGAAATGTTCGGACCGTCCACTTTAGTGTTCCGATATCTAGGTGTCAGAAATAGTGCATACTTGAGGGAGTAAATAGCTGGCGCAATGTCTGCGCTAAATTAGAAGCCACAAGTCAAAAGAACGAAACGGTCACAATATGTTACAACTAGTGTAAACGTTTTAAGAAAATAACTAAATGGAGCTTCGTGTTAATGCTTAGACCCAGCCGTCACGCTTGCACGATCCTCTGGTCTATGCTCTCCAGGAAATCTTGCTTTTTGTTACAATTACTGAAACATTGTTCGGTTCATAATGTAAGAATAAGGGTACACGACTTTTATAACATGGAGTATGCCATGGTTTCATTTCTGGTGGCAGGTAGTGCAAAGCATTATGATCACCCACACCATTGGTGGATGATAAATAATAATTTCCCTTCTCAACCCTCAACTAACAATTGGCGGGGCTTTACTAGTAGCGTTTGAAAGATACATTAAATCAGGGAAACTCGTTGAAGAAAACAATTCAATAATTATAGAACTGGGATTGCACTTTAACGAAACGTGTTTTCAGATGTTCATCGAGCCTACGTCCTTTTGCCCAATCATATATATATATATATATATATATATATATATATATATATATATATATATGTATATATATATATATATATATATATATATATATATATATATAATCAACAAAATTTTGAAATATATATGTGGGTGTGCGTTTTTGTTATATTTCTAAGAATTAATTATTTCTTTGTGAGAGGAATTCAAATATTTTAATTTTTGTGTCGCACATTATACGGTTCGCTGGTATTCTTATTTTTGAATCCCCGTTCTTTAGATTTATGAGAGACGTCCTAGCCCGCCATTCTTGTCACTGACTGCCACGAGAAACGTCATGTAGAGGTCTGTGACAATCCGCTTCTTTTGGCGTTACGAAGTTGTCCCTCGGTGCAGTTTTATGCCCGGTCCAAGCTCTTATTCTGGAGGCTGTCCTCTCGGCGATCCGTGAGACTTCCCATTATTCCCTCAATTCTATCCTTCGGCATCTTCCTTTTTCTCACCCTTCAATGCTGTGTTCTCAGGGGTGAATGTCCTATAAGGGTAAGGCTAATTGTTCTACTTACTACACTATATCACATTTTTTTTTCTCTCTGTTTCTTTATCCTAATATATATATATATATATATATATATATATATATATATATATATATATATATATATATATATATATATATATATATATATATATATAATATATATGCTTGATGTTATTTTTCGTCGCTGGGATAGTATTTTTAGATGGAACAGCATTTTTCTCCAGCGGTGGTACTCCTCCTCACTTCTTCCCGGAATATTTCGATGGATTCATCTCCATCTTCTTCAGCCAGGTACTTGTTTCTTCCTCGGTGGTAGCCAAGGGAATGACATTTTTCTCGATCTGGGCGCCTTTTCTCCCCTCTAGCCATAGTATCGGCGGACGAAAAAAGACGCAATACCACAGGAGAAAAAAGACGCAATACCACAGAAGAAAAAAGACGCAATACCATCAGCGCTGCCAACGGACAGAATCCCAACTACCAGCGAGCTTCAACACCATTCGTCCGCCGATACTGTGGCTAGAGGGGAGAAAAGGCGCCCAGATCGAGAAAAATGTCATTCCCTTGGCTACCACCGAGGAAGAAACAAGTACCTGGCTGAAGAAGATGGAGATGAATCATCGAAATATTCCGGGAAGAAGTTAGGAGGAGTACCACCGCTGGAGAAAAATGCCGTTCCATCTAAAAAAAAAAATATATATATACATATTTATATATATATATAATATATATATATATATATATATATATATATATATATATACATATATATAAATATGTGTGTGTGTGATGTTTATCTTATAACCTTCAAGGTAATACAAGTTTGACCAGACGGAATCTTAGCCTCCCATCGGCTTCTTTTTAAAGCTTTGTTTCCGTCTGTGATTAATAATTTGTCGCAAATTAAAATTTTTAGTACAAGATATATGACAATTGTAAAAGTTAGCCCAATATTTCAGGTACATATCTCATTTAAAAAATGTTTGATCTTATCGTCGTTCAATTAATTGTAGTAAAAGTGTTTTCTGTTGGTATTGTTTCTACTTTGTATATGTGACTTTTGCATTATTCGTCAGTTACAACTTTTAGGTAAGAGATATGAGATTGAGCAAGTAATGAAGTGTTAAGGTACTATATAGGAGAGCTTTATACTTTAATGGCGCAGGTTAAGTAGCATGGTTTGTGCAGATCAACTATTTATTGCACCTAATAAATTAAGTTGTAGATCTAAATGTAATAATTAGGTTTTGTCTGCATGAGAATATGACAGTATGATCAGAAAACATCTTGAGAGATACGTGGTACTAGTAAATAAGGGAATGAAATGGACTCAAATCAATTTGAGAGGACGGACCTAAGATTTTGGACATCCTTCCGGACTCCACAATGATTTCAATCTCCCAATTTTCTAACCTTTTGCCAAGATTCTCTATCACAAAAATTATTCGAAATTAACTGCTCACCGTATAGCCTTTAGTTTGTATGAGATTTCCCCCAAGTCATTTCAAGCAGGTGTCCTCGAGTCCATATCCAGCAGTCGTTGCCAATCCAACTAGTTGTAACATTGCCTTGTGGATACTCCAGCTTCACGGCTTCACATTTTACGACCTTAAAAGACTTGAGAGATAAAATACATATTTTACACTGTTTTAAAATCAAATATAATAATAACTTATCAGCTTATTTCCACTCATATTGAGTTATATTTTTATAAAACACATTTATGATGCCTCCAGTAATGAAGGGGCTATTTCCTTAAGAAACTTGAAGATGTGTTAAAAAGTTTACATTCAAATTGAAATATATGTGAAAAAGTTTCGTCTTATAGAGTACAGAAAGAATGTTAAAATTATATTGTTAAGGTGGCTGGTAAAAAAGAAAATCCTCTTCAGAACCCTCCAGCTATCGAATGATCTCCTTAACATGTTCGATGTGCAAACACCTTGAAAAAATCCTAATAAATAGAATAGTCTGGCACATGGAGAGTAAAAACATCTACCCAGAATGGCAAAGCGGTTTCAGGCCAAGCAGAAGCACTAGAGATAATCTGGTTCGTCTTGAAACCGATATCCGGGAAGCATTCGATTCGCGTCATAAGGTTCTAGGTGTTTTCATTTATATAAGAAACGCCTTTGACTGTGTCTGGAGAAGACTCATTATTAATAATCTAGCGCAATTAGGCATTAAAGGAAATATCTTAAAATTCTTTCAAAACTTTTTAAAACAGAGATCTTTTAACGTTCGCTGTTGAGCTTCATATTCAGAGACCTTTGTTCAGGAGAATGGAGTTCCACAGGGAAGTGTTGTTAGCGCTTTCCTCTTCTCTGTAGCAATAAAACATATTTTGCGAGTGATTGAAAATCCCGTCAAAGCAATGTTGTATGCTGATGATCTGGTGATATACTACTCAGATAAATCCGTCGATGCACTCCACACAACCATCCAGAAAACCTTAGATTCAGTCAACCTATGGTTTAAACAAAACGGTTTTACCATCTCCACGGAAAAAACAATTAGTGTATTATTCTTCCGCAGGAGAATATATAATAGCCCCAGTCTATACATAAATAACACAGCTGTAAAAACCAGTGACAGCGCTAAGTTTCTTGGCCTAATCTATGATAGGGGTTTGAATTGGACAACTCATATCAAGACTCTGAGAGCAAGGTGCTTAAGAAATTTAGACTTACTTAAGTGCTTAAGCACTAGCTCATGGGGAGCTGACCGTACATCTCTGTTACTTTTCTTTAAATGTTTCATTCAAAGATGCAAGACACAGTCCATCATAGCGGACTTAGACTTACAACCGGAGCTTTCCGATCGAGCCCTATATCCTGTCTGTATGTAGAAGCAGGAGAACTCCCATTACAGTACAGGAGAAATCAGCTGTTCCTTGGTTACTATTTCACAATTAGAGCTTCACAACACCATCCTCTAAACCAATATCTTAATAAAAATCATAGAAACCGCCTAAAACTAAATTCCACAATTTATTATTAGATCTTGATACTACTATACCAGCAATAGATCATCAATCTGTTACATCCAGAGAGCCCTGGCTGTTACCCCATCCTTGCATTAACTTCACCCTCACTAATTATTAAAAAAAAAATAACACAGACCCTTACATATTTCTCATAGAAACAGAAAATTAATGAACATACTGGCTGAAGGACAAGAATTTTACACGGACGGATCCAAAGACAATCTTGGAGTTGGGGCAGCTGTACTTACCTCGTCAGAATGTTACATGTTCGCTCTCCCGGCGGTCTCCAGTAATTATACAGCTGAGCTACTTGCTATTGATAAAGCCCTAAATATCAGTTCAACAATAAAGTCCCATTTCATAATATGTAGAGACTCTCTTTCTGCTCTCCTTGCTATAGGTGATCCATACTCAACGCACCCACAAGTAATAAATATACTAGAAACAATTCATAAATTATATCAACTGAAAAAGAAAGTGACCCTTGTCTGGATTCCCGGACACTGTGGTATTCATAAAAACGAGCAAGTAGACACTTTGGCGAAGAGAGCAGTTAGAGAGGGTATACCGCTGCATAAAGTTCCGAAGAATGATATGATTGCACATTCACGGGTCGAGGTTTGGGGTGCATGGCAAGCAGACTGGGAAGGAGTGAGGGAGAATAAACTTCGCGAAATTAAAAGAAGTTTTAAACCTCGGAAAACATCAATCCAAGAGACAAGAAGAAAAGAAGTGGTGTTGACCCGGTTAAGAATAGGTCACACAAACCTCACTCATTCCTTCCTCATGCCAAAGAATGCGCCTCCGGTGTGCGGGTCGTGCAATGTGCAACTCTCAGTAAAGCATATTTTGACGAATTGCAGGGCTTATGAACATTTAAAAGGACTACCGGACTCTATTGATGAAATATTAGCCGATGACCCCAAACAAATAGCTAGACATTTTGGAAGAGGCAGAATTAATCAGCAAAATTTAATCAGTCCGGAGATAAATAAAATCAATTTCACCACCGAAGTTAAATGATATGCTGCTCATTGAAGAGAATGGCTCCTGACAAGATT
Source organism: Gonocerus acuteangulatus (assembly GCA_946811695.1). NCBI lineage: Eukaryota > Metazoa > Arthropoda > Insecta > Hemiptera > Coreidae > Gonocerus > Gonocerus acuteangulatus. The sequence continues at coordinate 163,413,360 of OX328123.1, forward strand.
CATTTAAAATATATGTTCGCGAATAATCTTTAATGATTATAACCATCACGGATTACTCGCTTCTCAAAGAAATGGCGTTAATGACCGAAAAGGTTGACATGCCATAAAAATAATAATAATAATAAAAAGATAGGAATATCTCAGAATTACCCATGTAAAAGTTTGGAGTTGAAAATATTATCACTATTTAATATATTTCCATTTTTTCGTATTTATTTATTTTTATTAAACTCGTCCCCTATTAATAATTTTATAATTGAATACTTTTTTTACTTATTTTTTTTTTTATGGAAATCTTTAATTACTGTAAGTTTAGCTGCCAATTTGTGAAAATATTATGGGTTTCCATTCTAATAACAGTTCCTATTTAATTATTAATCTAGACGGCAGTGTTTTTGAGAAAGAATTACAATAAGACTCCTACTACATTGTCAGCCTTACTCCCCAGACATTATTCATGATGTCTGGCTGATGGTAGACGTTGCGTTCTACCATTTCAAATATATATGAAAAAGTTTCATCCTGTAGAGTTCAGTAAGAATGTTAAAATAATTTACTTAAGGTGGCTGGTAGATAGTTTTGAACTTAACTCGTGCTTTCTGAAATCACTGGAAAGTTTTCCACGTGTAACTTGACAGCCGGCAAGCTCGCAGAGTTCCTAATCAAGATAGTGGAATGATAGAAATATCTCATAATAACCCGTGGAGTTGAGAATTTCATCACTAATTAATAATATGATTTTATATAATGTATTTTTAATTAAACTTTTCTCCCTCTCATTGTGAGTTTTCTTTTATCAGGGTAAAATCAATTCAACTAAAGTTGGTTACCGATCTCGTTCTAAATTGATACTTAATACAGTTTTAAACGTCGCGGGAGGAACGTTGCCGAAGAGATAACATTTCACATAATGTGTCCGTTGCTTAACACTCTCGCTGCCACCCAAATTTCGAAGTGCAGCTCAATGAGCTATTTTATTGTTTTTCTACAAAAAAAAAACAAAAAAAAACTCAGAAGTGAATATATACACTAGGAAAAATAGTAAAAAAAAAAAAAAAAATGTATATATATTTAAAACAATAAATAATTAAAAAAATGTATATGCAAAATTAGTACGCAAAAAAAAAAGACCCTTGAAATACAGCAAGCCTAACTGATTGCCAGTTAATGTATGTAAGCTATTCCTCGGTTACTGAAGTGGAGGAGTGAAAGATAAGGGATAGTCAAACCCCGACGCATTGTAGGGCCCGGCACACAATATTCAACGACTGTAGTTAATGTATGTAAGCTATTCCTCGGTTACTGAAGTGGAGGAGTGAAAGATAAGGGATAGTCAAACCCCGACGCATTGTAGGGCCCGGCACACAATATTCAACGACTGTAGTTGACTTTTTCACGCGATAAGAGAAAGAAGGCTACGAAATGAAATGATAGTAACTCCATTCTAAGAGATTTTCCTCGGTTACTGAAGTGGAGGAGTGAAAGATAAGGGATAGTCAAACCCCGACGCATTGTAGGGCCCGGCACACAATATTCAACGACTGTAGTTGACTTTTTCACGCGATAAGAGAAAGAAGGCTACGAAATGAAATGATAGTAACTCCATTCTAAGAGATTTTCCTCGGTTACTGAAGTGGAGGAGTGAAAGATAAGGGATAGTCAAACCCCGACGCATTGTAGGGCCCGGCACACAATATTCAACGACTGTAGTTGACTTTTTCACGCGATAAGAGAAAGAAGGCTACGAAATGAAATGATAGTAACTCCATTCTAAGAGATTTTCTTTTATGATCGGAGATCGCTTTCGGCATCTCTTGTCGCCATCATCAGAGCTACAGCCTGTTCATTGTAGGGCCCGGCACACAATATTCAACGACTGTAGTTGACTTTTTCACGCGATAAGAGAAAGAAGGCTACCAAATGAAATGATAGTAACTCCATTCTAAGAGATTTTCTTTTATGATCGGAGATCGCTTTCGGCATCTCTTGTCGCCATCATCAGAGCTACAGCCTGTTCATTGTAGGGCCCGGCACACAATATTCAACGACTGTAGTTGACTTTTTCACGCGATAAGAGAAAGAAGGCTACCAAATGAAATGATAGTAACTCCATTCTAAGAGATTTTCTTTTATGATCGGAGATCGCTTTCGGCATCTCTTGTCGCCATCATCAGAGCTACAGCCTGTTCAGCTTCTTGCCTGAAGGAAGATCCTTTCAAAACCTATTGAAAGTTACCTTTTGCTAGTTTGTTCGAATGGTCACCTACACTTACCACGATTTTCCAACCGTTTTCGAGATATTAAAGGAAAATATACAAATTTCCCAAAACTTTTCATGTCCATTTATAACATATTTTATTCTAATCCTTCCTTAACTCCAAACGTAACCAAAATTAATAATACCAACAGGTGAAGAATAACCCTTCAAAACTTCAACCTTTACATTTATTTCTCCATCAAAACGTTTCGGACACACTGGTCCATCTTCAGGCGATCTACAATAGTATATTCATTACAGATATTACATCCTCCACAAACCATTTACTAAATTTTATTGTCATAATTTTAAACTCACCATGTCCTGTTAATTACTACAGTTACACTTAATCAGTCATGAAATAAATAAGAAATAAAAATGATTCCTGTAAGAAACCAAGTCAAATTATACCTACATCAATTAAACACTCATTATCACAGCCATATTAGAAGACTTTATCAACATACATAGGCCTATTATATTTTGTATAACTAAAAATTAAATTAAAACATTAAAATTCAATTGGTTAAAATATATAATAAATTATGTATGACATATCACAGATATTTTGTTTATTCTTTACTTAACATTATTTGTATTGCCATATTTAATATAAAATACACTGAGATATGTAACCAAGATATTTAAACTGTGAAAGGAATCTATTACAATGTCATAAGAAATTAATTTTATTTAATATGTCAACATAATGTTGTCCTATACCTTTAACATCTGTTTGAAATTAATGTTTCTATTGATATTTTTAGTTATGTAAATGGATTCAGTTAATTTCCTAGCTTTATTATCATTAAGAGTTTTTAAAATCTTTACATTATCATAATCAAACTTATGCTGTTTGGTGATAGCATGATTTGCCAATGCTGTAGTAATGATATTTTTACTGTTATTACAATTATAAATGTGTTTTTTTATCCTATTTTTTAAATTTTGGGAAGTTTCACCTATATGACATTTGTCCAGTGAATATAATAAATCTTCTGTCTTTGGGTGAAAATTTTAGTTTAGATAGTAAGAAGATAGATAAAGATATTGTGACTTTAATCACTGATCTTAAGAGTATTTATGACAAAATTGACTCAACCGAGAGCCATATTAATGGTACAAGGAATCATATTTGTAATATAATTTCTAATTATATTACACAATGTAACAAAACTAACAATATAACAGCGCTTAATAAACAAATAAATAAAGATTTTGAATTATTTAAAAGGTTTTTAAAAGATCACAAAGATTTAATTGTGATTAAATCCGACAAAACAAAAGAAATTAGTAATAATAATAATGAACAGAACTGAATATATGAATAAAATAAATATTTTATTGGATGATAAAACTTATAAAAAGGTGAGAGTAAACCCGGGGATGGAGGTAGCTGGTAAAATTAGTAAACATGTTGAGAATTTACATAGAAATGGCTATATTGATAAATACACTAAAAATAGATTACCAGCTAACAATTATACAGAGCCAAAGATTCATGGTTTGGTAAAACTCCATAAGCCTGGAAATTTATTAAGACCTATAATTAATAATATTAATGGACCTAATGATAATTTAGCAAAATTCATGTATTCATCCTTAAAATGTTTAAATACGTTATATGATTATGATATTAAAAATTCCAATGAGTTAAAAAATAAATTTAGATGGAGGTGAACCCATCGAAATATTCCGGGAAGAAGTGAGGAGGAGTACCACCGCTTTAGAGAAATGCCGTTCCATCCAAATATATATATATATATATATATATAAATTTAAACTACCGTTATTTTCGTTCTCTAGGGGTTCTAAAACGTACAACTTTCTACTTGGCACTTCCGGATTGCGTCAAGAGGTCAACATTGTAAGCGGGGTTCCTCCGTGTGGAGGGAGGAAGGAACCGCCCTAAAAAAAAACGCATGAAACCAAAATAAGCAACTCTAGACAAAATTAAACTGTTGTACATTGTATGGAGCATATGTACATTGTATGGAGCATATGTACATTGTATGGAGCATATGTACATTGTATGGAGCATACCTTTCTGATTCCATCGATAAACTATTCCTGACTTTCACTCTGTTTATTTCCGATAATAAATGATAACCGGGCGCCACGCCTAACGGGATAATTACACCAAAACCTTCAATGGTTTACAGCTCGACTGCTCAAGATTCTTGAACACAACCACGCTAAGTGATAACGAAAGATAAAAATATACTAACTGGTAACCTAATGCTATTTTATTTTATAGATCCAATTCTAAAAATTCCCTTTTTCCATAGAAGTTTTTTTTCCAAAAGTATTAATAATTTATAATAACTTTGCTGCAGAGATTTTGAAATTTGTCAAAGAAAGAGTATACCACACCAGCTCTAATAATTTTGTGTGATTTCAATTTGGATCTGTTGGATCTTCCTTCATAATAAATGCATGGGTTAGCTTCTACACTACACGAGGGGGGGCTGAGGGGGCTGCAGTCCCCCCCCCCCCCCGATAAATTTTGATTTTATCAGTAAAATGTGTCATAAACCCCTTAAAAATAAATTAAATAAGATCACTTATTTCATTAAAAGTATTTTATTTTAGGTATAAAAAAACGTGTAATTTTTCTAAAACTGTTCTAATATCTAGATTGTTAGTACCCCGGAAATTTGCCCAGCCCCCCCCCCCCCGAAATTATTTTCAATTTACGCCCATGAGTCCAACCGACATCAATTAATACATTTGTGTCCGAGTTAAGGGTCTAATGTCTACTAAACATTTCAACCTTTAATAACTCACTTTTTTAGACACAGAAACAGTCAGGTAAATGCAACTTTTCAAAATTTATTTTATTGGAGCTTCTGGGCTTTGCATTTATGAAAACTAATTTTTTTTTTCTAGAGAATGAGTTTCTTTTCCTATCAACCACCTTGTTCTTTTTTATTTATTTATTTTTTTCTTTACTTTTTAACGGCAATTCAACCCATATCAGTACAGTCAACGAACAGTTATACAAGGAAATTTTTGGAAAAAAATTTTTGACTTTGTAACTTTGTTTGGGATGGATAGGAGGTGAACATATCAAAAGTCCTCGCCCGTTTTCTTCGTGCCGGGGGGAGGGGGGGTTTAGAAGGTCCCATTTTTCGGGTTTTCACTTATATCTCGGAAACCCTGCGTCCTAGCGACATGACCATTCTATAACAAATGAAAGCTGATTAAATTTACTACAAGTTATATTCAATAAAGTTTTTCGAGATATCTTTAGTTTTCGAAATATCCGCTCTTGAAAGTCTGCCATTTTGGGAAAAAAACAAACTTTTTTCTGTTCTCAACCGGTTATCCCTTCAACGATGAACCCAAAAAATAAATGTTGGCTATAGGGTTGTAGAGCATTCCATTGGCTTCAATAATATATATTACTTTACTATTTTATGTATTTTCTTTCAAAAGTTATATACGCACTCACTTGGTCTTACCAAAACCATTGCCAATATAATGGACAAGATCTTACCTAATTGAGTGTGAATAACTGGTCAGTGGGGCCAAAATTATATATTTTGTGATATTTATACGTCCAGTACTCACTAAATTTACATAATGGAGTATATTTTGGACAATACATTGACTGGAAATGGTGAGAAATTGAAAGGTTCATTGGTCGACAGTTGTCGCTAGATATCACGATGAACACTAAAACTGTTTTCACGTTTGAAAGAAAATACATAAAATAGTAAAGTTAAATATATATTCGTTAAAGAGTTATCCGGTCAAAAAGAGCAAAAAGTGTGTTTTTTCCGAAAATGACAGGCATTCAAGAGCGGATATTTCGAAAACTAAATATATCTCGAAAAAGTTATTGGGTTGAACTTGTAGCATATTTAATCAGCTTTCATTTGTTATAGAATGGTCATGTCGCTAGGACGCAGGGTTTCCGAGATATAAGTGAAAACCCGAAAAATGGGACCTTCTAAACCCCCCCTCCCCCCGACACAAAGGCTACGGGCGAGGACTTTTGATATGTTGACCGCCTATCTAACCGAAACAAAGTTATGAAGTCAAAAATTGTGTTCCAAGCATTTCCATCTATAACTCTTAGTTACCTGGACTATTAGTCCCTAAATTTCAGATTTCACGATGAACACTGAAATTATTTTTACGTTTGAAGTAAAATACATAAAATAGCAAAGTAATATATATTATTGAAGGGAATGCAATACTCTACAACCCTATAACCGTTATTTATTTTTTGGGTAAATCGTTGAAGAGTTATCCGGTCAAAACGGGGAAAAAATATGCGGCAAAAGTGTTTTTCCCCAAAATGACAGACTTTCAAGAGCGGATATTTCAAAAACTAAAGATATCTCGAAAAACTTTATTAGATAGAACTTGTAGGAAATTTAATAAGCTTTCATTTGTTATAGAATAGTCATGTCGCTAGGACGCAGGGTTTCCGAGATGTATGTGAAAACCCAAAAAATGGGACCTTCTAAACCCCCCTCCCCCGGCACAAAGGCTACGGGAGGGGACTATTGATATGTTCACCTCCTATCCAGCCCAAACAAAGTTGCGAAGTGCAAAATTGTGTTCCAAAAATTTTCACCTATAGCTGTATTTAAGCATTCGTTGACTGGACTGTATTGCTGCTCATTATCTGTAGCATTTAGGGGAAGCGGGAGACGGACCTAGTCTCACCCTGCCAGTTCTACCTTAGTTGCCCGCATTTGGTGACTGGCTGCCAGGTCTATGATAGAAGATGTGCTTACTGGTGCCAGGGCAACCAAACCTTAGGAGGCATCAGGAGACCCAATCGAACTTGCTCGTCTTCATAGTCTCGATTAGATTAGATTACAGTTTATTCAGAGCGATAAACCTATATGGTTTTTACGCCCTTTGTTTAGTCCGACATTTAAAGTTTATTGATTTCATTATTTTAATTTATATATGTATATATGCACACATATCATCTGCACAACCATTCACATACGCTTACATTTAGAATTTATCATACTTGTATGTATAAGTACACACCTATATACATTTACATATACCTAACCTTATCTTCATAGGCTCTAAACTCCGTCAGGATATGCTTAACAGTATTTTACGCCCTTGCTAATAAAGGACAGAGTGATTTATAATGCCTCAATTCCTATTTGAACACTGGTACTCCTCCCTCGAAGAGTAATTTTTAGAATTTTGAGGAGTTCCGTTCAATAACTTTCAAATATCAAAAAGAAGTGAAAAGCAGTGAATAGAATCATTTTCAGGAATTCCTTACCCTTTCATCGTTAATGTATTCAACATGAGAGCAAACTGATAATTCTTTGAAGATAGTATTATTAAATCTAATTTTAACCAGATTCCAAGGATCCTTCTTTCTTTATGATATCTTGCCTGGTTTTATATATATATATCGCTTACAAATTCATTCCTCAGTGGCTGTACAGTCAAAAGGGCATCTTAGTAATTGAAACATTCCGCTTGTTCTGAAGGATGATTTCCTTTAAACACTTAGCTCAGGCGTATTTCAGATACTCCAAAAACTGACATTAAACATTTGGAAGGACGATGATAGTTCCTGGAATGTCCTCTTCGACTAAACAGCTGTTTGCAGAAAGAGGATCCTGGAATTTTGCTTTGGTACTTAAGAGAAATATCAGAAATGCGGTATAAAAATATTTCAGGAAATTGGAGGCCGAAGAAATCCACAAAAAAGAAAAGAGTAGGTATCTCTGTCGGGGCCTAAAATGACAAAAATCCCTCCTGCCGGTGGGACTCGAACCACCCATCTCCCGTATGAGAACCCGAGGAGTTAGTCAATAGACCACGGAGAGATCCAAGAGGCTGTTATTATTATGATTAAAGCAAATATTAATTACTTTATTAACAAATTAATTGGAATTTGCAGAGCTGGAAAATACTTTAGTATTCAGTTGTCGACTTTTTACAAAAAAATATAAAGAAATTCCTGACACTATTTTCACTAAATTAATTTATGTTTTTGAACTTATAAGAAATATTTCAAAGGATTTAATTTCAAAATTCTTATAATATAATACATAAGAAACTTGAATATATACGGAATAATACTTTAAGAAAAGAGCATTCTTTGTAGAGTTAAGAGGAAACAATTTTTCTCAGAAGAAAATACTGGAATTGAAGCGTGTTTTCTAAAAGAGAAAAGTTCCAAAGTGGAATTGTATTTGTATACTTTGAGGAAGAATGGGACTTTATAAAGTTATCGTAGCCGTGCTCCTACGCAATATGTATGCATACATACTCAGATGCTTGATGGAGAGAGTCGGAGCGGGTGGCGTGCCGGAAAAAAAGGGCCTCCATCAAAACTTTCGTATTACTATGACTGGAAGGGGGTGGAACTCGGTACTATACTCTTCCTCTAGTAGGCACACTTTCATATTTCAACTAGGGATTATGTTAGAGATTACCTCGATATTTCTTCAACCTCACATCCTCACACCGAATAGAAGGAGTGTTTACAATTCATAAAACACACTGGATAGAATAGAAGAAAGGAACAGCGGATAGAAAGCCCGCCATAAAATTCTTTGTTAATTATAAATGGACGTTAAAATTTAAATAATAATTAATAACACAGGCAGAAAAAATGAAAAAAGTGGTCTGTTCCAAAGACACTATGCATATATTCGTATGTATTTCGACACTCTGAATCCGATTCCGGTGTTCGTTTGACCCCACAATGTCAGGTTGAAGGTCATTTGATTGTAATTTCATTAACTTTTTTGTAAGAAAGGTCCATCATCTCTTGTGGGAATCTCACCCAAAATCAAAAGCATATAAGGACAGCGGGCCAAAAAATTAATATAAATGAACGTATTTATAGAGGAGCAAAAGAACCTTATCAAGCTTGTTCCTTACTCTCAAGAAATGGAAGTCATAAACACAAGAGTCATTAATCTTCCAGTTAGTAGGATGAAACGAAATCTGAAATATTCATCCTTAACAAATGGCTAGGAAGTTTGTTGTTTATTTGTACGATTTCATGAATTGTAAAGGCTGAGAAGTGTGGGGCTCAGAGGGGAACCCGCGAAGCCTGTAGTAAACCTTACAAAATATTAATATTTCTCGAATTATCGTTCCAACCCTTCACATTCAAGTAGAATTAATCTGACGGGGCCATATTTGCAGAATCATCAAAACTTAACGTTCAATATGGATTCTTTTGGCTCTTCATCCGGGAGATATTCTGTAGGTTTATATATGTGTGTGTGTGTGTGTGTGCGCGCGTTTGTTTGTTTAGTGGATTCCTTTAGTAATAGGTCTTATGTTTGTAGCTTGCAGCACCATCACGGAGTTTATCCAATAATTTTCCACAAAATTCCAAATCAAACAAGAAGTCCTACTACGGATCAGTTGATTAATCCTGAATGCTAATTCACACGGTGAATTAGCACCTTTACGGATGAGAAGGCGGATATGATAAACCATTTCGTTTATTCATTTTCAAATGAACTTTAAATGTAGTAAATAAAATGAACACACTACTGAGGCGGTAACGACTAAGGCATACTTTCTTCCTCAACCAATAATAAAAAAATTAATTATAATAAATCGATTTTTTTTTATCTCTCAGATACAGAGCATCTTACGCAGACTGTGTAGGTAAGAGGCCCAAGTGCGCGGGTAAAGCTTTACCCTTTACTATTCCTAGAGCAGGTAGTGGCTGATGTGTCAGTTCTGACCTGACGCTCCTCCAAGCAGTAACTTTCCACTAAAACTATTTTGTATCTCATAGATACCACCATATTTTTTACTTTTAGAAAAATGAATGAAATCTGGCGAATAATGAAATCTTCGCCATATATTTCTACAATTTATGCATAAGCGTAAGTTGCATTATCTCCTTTATCAAATTCCCAAAGCATAAGAAGACGTAAGGGGTATCTTTGGAGATACATCATCACAGAATAAAAAGGTTGCACCTGCCAAAACATAATGATATTAGTGTATTTAATGCTATAACAAACAAATATAAATTAAAAAGGAGTGATCATTAACCGACAGAATATTTAAAACCGACATTAATTATGGGACGACCTGTTACTTACAGAGATGGGTGACCATGCTATTTCTTGCCTATAAATATACATATGGAGAGATGTACTTCATGACATTCATTGCCTTTAAATATACATATGGAGAGATGTATTTCATGACATTCCTTGCCTATAAATATACATATGGAGAGATGTACTTCATGACATTCCTTGCCTTTAAATATACGTATGGAGAGGTGTACTTCAGGACATTTCTTCCCTTTAAATATACATATGGAGAGGTCTACTTCATGACATTCCTTGCCTTTAAATATACATATGGAGAGGTGTACTTCATGACATTCCTTGCCTATTAATATACATATGGAGAGGTGTACTTCATGACATTCCTTGCCTATAAATATACATATGGAGAGGTGTACTTCATGACATTCGTTGCCTTTAAATATACATATGGAGAGGTGTACTTCATGACATTCGTTGCCTTTAAATATACATATGGAGAAATGTACTTCATGACATTCCTTGCCTTTAAATATACATGTGGAGAGGTCTACTTCATGACATTTCTCGCTTGAAATATAACGGTTAAGAGGAAATTCAGACCTGTCTCCTCAATCGCATAAATTTAATTCTTCGGGAAAGTTTAGCCAGGCATAGGAGAAACATTTTGTAACCATTTACCCGAAAATTAATCTGAAAAGCTTCAGCGCTCACTTCTACAAAAGAATATTTTGACATTTTCTTGAACGAATAAAAAAACATTAGTAACGAAGACAGTTTGCCTTATTAAACCTTGCCGCAAGAAGAAAGGCACGCGGAGTAGGGTTTCGTGTTGGATCCACACTCGGCCTCGCGTCCGCTGTACGAGTTACCTCTGCCACGCTAGCACGGAGTAGGGTTTCGTGTTGGATCCACACTCGGCCTCGCGTCCGCTGTACGAGTTACCTCTGCCACGCTAGCACGGAGTAGGGTTTCGTGTTGGATCCACACTCGGCCTCGCGTCCGCTGTACGGGTTACCTCTGCCACGCTAGCACGTAGCTATAATTTTCATTTGATTTTGTTTACTCTCATTATTTATTTTGAAATAAATTTGAGTTTGAAATATTTTCCATATATATATATTGTGTGTGTGTGTGTGTGTGTGTGTGTGTGTGTGTGTGTGTGTGTGTGTGTGTGTGTGTGTGTGTGTGCATGGTATATGGAAACTGGTATTCATATTATTTTCGGTATCGAGGGAGTTTTTTTCAGAAAAAATATATGTAATTATTCAAAAACATTTTCATGAGTCCGATCTGATCAGCTACATTGGGTTGTAGTAAATAACTTGGGGTCTCCCGTGGTCTAATGGCTAGCGCCTTGGATTCATAAGCGGGAGATGTTGGGTTCGATTCCCAACCTCCGGCAGGAATTTTATCATTCCACGGCTCGCTGGTAAAATTCCTCGCTACACCCTGGATGTCGGCGCTAATGACCTAGATGTAGATGCGCCGTAAAAAAAGGAATATTAATATTGTTAAAGGAATATATAATTATTCCATAGGATGGTAACAATTAAAGAGGTTATTTGTCGTTTGAAATCATTGATTTCCGGTATCAATAGGCAACGGGAATGTTTAAATGCGGCAGGATCATTTTGTACAAACCGCTCCATTCTCCAATCTAGACAAGGATAGAACTTGACCGTGTGAAAATAGAGTCACTTTGATGTTGATTGCAATTCTATGTTCCACCATGTTAAGTGGAAACCAAAATGAGGGTATCACGTTACTCATTCGGGGTTTAGGGTTCCCGTTTGATTAGAGCAATTTATCTGCCTGGAACCATTCACGTTGGGTTGATTTTGTAAGACAACGTTTAATTTATTTTATGTGTTACTCTAGCCAAACATGTTAAATCATGTTTTTAAGGATTACTTATGGCAAGTAATCAAATATAGCAGTTAGGTTTGATTCAAATGTTATGAATTAAGGCAATACATTTTTTTGTCAATAGTTGGCAAAACCTATTAGTATTTCTCTAGAAACTCGGGTTTAACGCTTTAGTTAAAAATGAACAAAACCTATGAATATTACCTACTCTAGAACTTGGGGTTTAAAGCTTTATTCTAAAATATGCAATAGCTATTAATAAAACTAAATATTATGAGGTTTATCGCTTTAGTTAAAAATGAACAAAACCAATGAATATTACTCTACAATAAAATGTTGTTCGCTTTAGTTAAAAATGAACAAAACCCATGAATATTATTCTACATATAACAAAATGTTTATCGCTTTGATTATAAGTGAACGAAGCCTATGAATATCACTATATAACGTGCGGTTTAACGGTTTTAGTCAAAGATGGGAAAACTTTCAAATATCACTCAATAACACCAGGTTTATCGCTTCAGTCAAAAAATCACGTAACCCATGAATATCACTCTATAACAAAATGTTTATCGCTTTATTTAAAAATGAACGAAACCTATGAATATCACTATATAACGTGCGGTGTAAGGTTTTAGTCAAAGATGGGAAAACTTTCAAATATCGCTCAATAACACCAGGTTTATCGCTTCAGTCAAAAAATCACGTAACCCAAGAATATCACTCTATAACAAAATGTTTATCTGCTTACTTAAATGTGATTTTTTTTTTATTTATTTCGAAGATGTCGAAAATATTTCAAATGAATCCCACGATTCTAAGTATCCACCAAAAAAATGAGTTTAAAAAATTCAACTTTTCTCAAAAACGGTTACAGATATCGCCTTAAAAATGGTTTCATTCATTCTTATATGTTAAGAAACCTATCAAACGAGTATCTGAAAGCAAATAAACACAAAAACGTAAGCGTTACGATTTTTTTTTGCGCGAATTTCGGTCCAAACACCATGTTTCGGTGGACAGATTCTGCTGGTTAATGAATATGACCATTCAAATTAGACGAAAGACTTTTTTACGAAATTTTATCAAAATCGGACCCTTCTTTAGGCATTAATAGCGCTAACAGACAAATATATATAAATACATAAGCTCCTCCTACATGCTGGCTTGCATCTTCAGCGGTGCGGTTTCCTGAACCACAAATCCTCCCCGGCATTACAGCAGGCATCCTCAGGTAGTACATGATGCTGATGCAAGCCGCCGGGGAAAATTTGTGGTTTAGGAAACCGCACCGCTGCAGATACATAAGTACATAAATTAATAAATACATACCTATATATATATATATATATATATATGTATATATATATGTATATATATATATGTATATATATATATATATATATATATATATATATATATATATATATATATATATATATATATATATATATATATATATATATATCAGTTATTTTCGTGATCTATGGGATCTGAAACGTGAAGTTTTCTAGTCGGCAATTCTGGATATCGTTAAGAGGTCAACCTATGGAGGAACCGCGCCAAAAATCGAGAAGGAACCATTTTTTTTTTGCTACAAATTTAACATGCACACTTTCAGGCATGCGTGAAAATAGACTTACAAACGTTTGTTTAAATGAGAATTCCGTTGTTGTTTTTTTTATTATTGCAGATTCAAATTCTACGCATACATTTAATGAAAATTTGATTTCTCTAACAATTGTTTTCTACATTGCGTGCGCGTAAACAGTTCAGTGAGTACACAATGTTGCAAAAGGCTTGAGCTTCGAGTGTCTATATTCTGAAAGAAGTACCGCTTGCCCTATTAAAACTTCTGCCAGGAAGGTTTACTATTGTGTCTCATATACTAGTTTCCCAAAAATAATGACATTCGCATTACTATCGCATAAACTGCATGTTACGGAACGCTCTGTCTATGTCTTCCAAGATAGAAAGTAAATCTTTGAGGCTCAATGAGTACCACTTGGAGGGTCACTTTTTTTCCTAATGTATAGAGGAAATTTCAATTAACATATAGGCAAATTTATAAAAAAAAAAATATTTCGAAAGTAAAAGTCTGAAAATTTAAATTTAGATGTTAACGTTAAATAATTAACTACGAATATAGGGATGGGTTATCTATAGGTTACCACCCTTTTCTAGCCAGAATAGGGCTGATGCCCTTTCTTTTTTCTAAAGAAAGCCACCACCCCATAGTGGGAATCGAACACATGCCCCTTGGCGCGGAGTGATAACACGCGTGCCACTGGATTTCCACACCTTATTCAGAGTATATTCTGAACACCTTTCTATTTTACTCCCTCTTTCACGAAGAAATTGCAAACAGGCTATATTTGTTACTACATGGACTGACTTGTTCCAATGTATTTTGATCTACTATTCTTAAGAGTTTACAATCCTATTTGTTTAATTACAACAGGAAATCTGTTTAATTGTATTCAAATCGGAGCAAAACTAGAATTCAGAACGCAAGGAATTTAACAAAACCGACCTAGAACATTCCACTATTTTCCTATAAACAGCTGGATGTTTTTATCTCAATTTTTATATTTCCTTTTTGTTCTTTCCTCCCAAGGAAAGTAGCTGTTTACGATGCACTTTGACCGAATTTTCAAATAAAGTCCAACTCGCAGGAACTGCGTCATCTTAGCGCGGTTCAGTTTTTATCCCTAGTGTCATTTGGGAAGAATAAAACAGAAACCGTTTTTATTTTGGATTAACCTTTCCCACGTAAACAAAGGGCCCGTTATCAAGGGGCAGCGTACCCTTATACCTGGAATGGCACCCACCACAGGTTAGCCAGCCCAACTGTGAAAAATAGTTATTTCAAATATCAAAATATTTCTATTTTTCTTGATTTCTTCTACAGTAATACTAATACTATAAATAAATGCAATTAAAAAAAAACAACAACCCATTAAAACGTGAGCTAAACAACTACGAAAACCCGGTCAAAAGAACAAAACAAACACATTTGAAGTTTTAAGCACTTATTTCTCCGATTGAAAATTCCTAATCAAAAATTTTTAGAAGAAAGAATCTTTTTTGTAGAGAATTTAGTAAGATTTCGAATGGTAAACTTTCGCTTCCCAAGATTCTCAACCGCTTTAGAGATATTAAGGAAAATTTACAAAGTTAACAAATCTTTTTATGTCTATTAATAAAATATTTTATATTCCCTTCCTTAACTCCAAACGTAACTAAAATTTCAACATATTAGTTTTGATGAATGTTGAACATGCAGAAAATGTTTCAACTGAATCCCATGATTCTAAGTACCCAAACCAAAATCGGTATTCAACAACTATTTTTCCCATTTTCTCGAAAACGGTTAAAGCTATCGCCTTGAAAATTGTTTCATTCCAAGAAGCCTATAAAACGAGTAGTCACAATATTCACTCGCATATGGACTCAAAAACGTAAGCGTTACGATTTTTTTGCGCGAATTTCGCCCCAAGCGCCATCTTCCAGTGGGTGGATTTTGCTGCTTAACGAACTTGACCTTTCGAATTGGACGACGGATTTTTGTACCAAATTTCATCAAAATCGGACCATCAGGGAAGCCAGAAATGAGCAAACAGACCAATATATATATATATATATATATATATATATATATATATATATATATATATATATATATACATATATATATATATATACAAATTTGAGCCACCGTTATTTTCGGTCTCTAGGGGTTCTGAAACGCATAATTTTCTAGTCGGCACTTCCGGATTGTTTCATGAGATCAACCTTATAAGCGGGGTTCCTCCCTATGAAGGGAGGGAGGAACCGCGCTAAAAAAAAAAAAATTCAAACATTTTTATTGATCCTCCCTAGGAGATACTAATAAGTATCTTATTTTAAGCGATTAAAATAGGAAAACCAAACATGCCGAACAAAATATTTTATTCAATTTGGGCGATTTTTAATGGATTGACACAAGAGGAAAGCCTCGAATCTGAAAAAGGAGGTTTTGCATATTCGATAGTTGGACATGTTAGGGACGATATGATATGTCCTTTCTCAGGCTTCAGGTACAAATGTTACGGATTTAAACAAGGAAGGCTAGGGGAACATGTTTTTTTTTTTTTTTTTTTTTTCGCTCGATAGAATTAAACAGAGAGATTTCCAGTTGTAATTGAACAATTAGGATTGTAAATTCTTAAGAATAGTAGACAAAATACATTGGAACAAGTCAGTTCATGTAGTAGGTAACAAATGAAGCCTGTATGCAATCAATTGATGGAGTAAAATAAGAAGTTGTTTAGCAAATTCTCTGAATAAGGTATGGAAACCGGCCGTGAGTGTAAAGGCGTGAGCACATAATACTCCGTGCCAAGGGTCGTGGGTTCGATCCCCACTATGGGCAGTGTCTTTTTTTTAGAAAAAAGAAAAGGCATCAGCCTTATGCTGGCTAGAAAAGGGTGGTAACCTATAGATAACTGGTCCCTTAATTTGTAGTTAATTATAATGGACGTTAAGATTTAAATTTAAATTTGAATAAGGTATATACGAGAATTGATAATGAACACAATTACTAAACAAAGTAAGAATCGGGAAAACGAGGAAAGCAGTAACTCTTGAGAGGGGAAAAAAGGATAATTAAAAGAAAAAGTAAATAAATAAGTAGAGAACAAAAAAAAATAAAATAAAAAAATAATAATAAAAAAAAAATAATATTGGATTCGGCAAGGATAGCAGCTGTTATTATATCGGCTAATGGACTCATCCCAAAGACCACTGTTACAGGTACAAAGTACTTGAAAATCTCGGAGGAACTGATTAAAGAGGCCCAACAAGCGTTACTGCTCGATACTGGGAGAATAGTTAGAAAATTCTTGAACGAACGCCCGTGACAAGATACATAAAAAACAAAATTTAATAAAAACAATCATTCTTTCGGTTGGCAATAGCCCCCCAAAGAATTTACCTCAGGAAACTGAGGAGAACACACCCCATAATAATAATATATTAAAAACATTTTTTTTTTTTTTTACGGGTATGAAGTGAGATTAAAAATTGTATTTGCAATTGAATCGACTGTCCTATAAATAGGGCGCTGCTACTATGAGTATATTTTTTTCACTGTGTAGAACACGTCTATTCCTTCAGTTTTCAAAACAACGGGGATGCTGTGGCCTATTTATTCTCGAAATAGGAGCTGATATATTAGCATTACCACCAAATATTTCCTGGAAGACATGGACCAAGAGGAAATAGACGATGAAGAACTAGGACCACCATTTCTTATTGACATTCCTGGTACTGTTGAACTAAATCTTCCGGATGACTAACCATAAGGTAACATAGATGATATGGAGAAAGTAAATCAACCAGCTGTTATAGGGCATTGCAATCACTTAATGAGAGGCATCGACCATCACGACTGATTATTAGAAAAAGTCCGTCACGCAGGAGCTGCATAAATAAGCACTTTCCTCAGAATTTGGGTAGTGTAGATAGTTTTCCAGAACAATTTGCTTAAAATATCCTACATAAATAAAATAAAAACATGAATAGTTCTCTATTAAATTTGTAATGAGTAACTGATCAATTATTAATTTGCTTCCAGAGTTATGTTTACACATGGTACCTACTACACTACGTAATAAATACAAAAAAACCTCATATTATCGTATTTTGATCTAACGCAGGAACAGGATACAGTCACTCTAGTGGTAGATAGCGCTCCTTGCGGCGGCTTTGTGAACCTACGTCGGGCGGGCTTTTCTATTGTAATATATTACAAATTAAATCCCCGCTTTCCGATTGACCGATTCAGCTCATTTTTACAACACTTCTTTCTCATGAGTTACCCACGACGTATACCGTGTTTCGTTACAATACAGCAGAAATTACGACCGGTATGAGTATATTAGGAATTTGGGTCCGGAGTAACCCCCCCCCCTTCTAATGAACCGATTTAGTTTATTTTTACAACACATATTTACCTGTAGATTACCACTACGAATACCGAGTTTCGTCGAAATATACCAAAAATCACGGCTGGTAGTGGCGAATTGGTATTGTGGGCCCAGAGTAAGCCCTCCCTTCTAATGAACCGATTTAGTTAATTTTTATATATCACTTTTCTCTCTGTATTACCACTACGAATACCAAGTTTCGTTGAAATATAACAAATATTGCGGCTGATATAGTCAAATTAGTGTTTTGGGTTCGGGGTAAACCCCCCCTTCCGGTGGATCGACTTTGGTGGTTAACGAACTCGTTCAATTGTTTGCTAATTGAATGCTATATACCAAGTTTCGTGACGAAAAAACAAAATCTCTGGCCGCTATCGTGTTAACAGACACACACATATATATATATATATATATATATATATATATATATATATATATATATATATATATAAATTTTAATGGGGGTCATTTTCGGTGTCTACCAGCCGAAATTATATATATATATATATATATATATATATATATATATATATATGTATATATATATATATATATATATGTCTGTTCGCAGTCCTGACGGTTCAAAAATGGTCCGATTTTGATGAAATTTTGTACAAAAATCTTTAGTCTAATTTGAAAGGTCAAATTCTTTAACCAGCAGAATCCATCCACCGGAAGATGCTTTTTGGAGCAAACATCGCGCAAAAAAACAAAAAAAAAACGTAACTCTTACGTTTTCGATTTCATATGCTTGCAAGTACTCATCTTATAAGTGTCTTAACGTAGAAAAACGAATGATACCATTTTGAAAGCGATATCTGCATCCGTTTGAGAAACATTAAAACGCCTACTTTTCCAAACTAATGGTTAGTTTGTGTATTCAGAAACGATTAATTGAGTTGAAACTTGTTCCAGACGTTTGATATTCATCTAATCTATGAGAGATAAATTTTATTCCGTTTGTTGTTAAGGATGTACTAGAAATAAAATATTTCATTAACAGGAATGAAAAGTTTTCGGATTTTCGTATATTGTCTAAAATATCTCGAAAACGGTTGGGAAATCGTGGTAAGTGGAAAGTGACCATTCGAAAGCTCACTAAATTCCCTACGAAAAAGGATTTGAAGTAATTTTCGATGGGGCGATGTCAATCCGAGAAATAAGTGCTTAAAACTTCCAAATTGTTAGTTTTATTCTTTTCTACTGGGATTTGTCACTATTTACCTAACGTATTAATTGTTTGTTGTTTTTTTAATTGTATTTAATAGTAAAATTAGTATTTTAATAAAATAAGGTATGAAAATGAGGTTATTTTAAACAAACAATTCAGGAATGCAGTCTACACTACACAGATTCTGAGGGATGTGCTTAGTTATGCAGCTCCTGCGTGACGGACATTATCTCATATTTCATTCATTTTTCTGGTACTTAATAAGATGTGTATGTCATATTGTTCTTCGTACATGGAGGAGACTCGCAGAAAGATGTCAATATCAGAACATAAGCAGATATGAAATAAAATGAACAGGAGAGAGAACGAGAACGCATTGAACAGGAAAACTGAACAGTAAGCGTAAACCACTCGTCATTTTACAGCGGTCTGCCTACGCACTCACGCGATAGAATGGAACAGAACCCTTGAGAGGGGCTGTCAGAAAACAGCAAACCCCTATTATAGCTGGTGAGTGTCCACTGGAATACGTTATGTTCATTTACATATGTTTTCTCATTTAACACATGCACCTATTTATTAATACACGACTAACTAAAAATGTGTTCAAATTCGTGATCTAGGTAAAAATAATAATTTTTGAGGTTAGTGTATGGTTGGGGTTCATTAATGGCCACTTCCTCGGCCCAGTATTAATTACTGTAATTAACAAATTCAAAATAAATGTGTATTTTATTTATTCACAGTTTTAGGACTTTTTTTTTTATTTTCGTGGAAGTAACTCTTTTTATTGTTTTATGTAAATATTTACTTAATATTTAAGTAAATATTTATAAAAACAAATATTTCTTTTAAGATTTTTGAATAAACTGAAGAAAAAAATATAATTTCTTTTCAGATCCATGTTTTTTGTTTTTTTTAAACTTTTCTTCCTAAATCGTTCACATACTTCAGTAACACAGGGTTGTGATACATAAATGGAAAGCTGGTTAAATGAGAAAGTTTTTCTCAAACCGGTAAATCTCAGATCTTGCCTATTGAGATGTAACGCTGATAAGAAATATGATGGGCTGGGATTAGGGGCTCCCTTGAGCCAATGGGCTCCCTGTAGATCAAATCGACAGTTGTCCATCCTACTACGGGAGGACTTCACGAATTTGATTTAAGAGTAACTATCCATGGCGAGGGATAGGACCTGGTGGGCCGGTATCTTGGCCGGTTCAATCTTCAGGCCTCACGCCCCTGGATTTCTTAGCATGAGGTCACATTAAAGATTTGGTCTACAGACAGCCCATTGGCACAAGGGAGCAGCCCATCCGTCGCATCAGATGGGCCTGGGAACAGATTACAGCATTGCTATGCACAAATGCCAACGAATGTAAGTAATATACAGGGTGTCCTGTAAATGTCTATTCATATTGTGGGAGGTGATAGGGGACCATTAGGGGAACAAAAAATGTTTTATGACAACTTTCCGAATTCTCACACATAAGGGACAAAATTTCATTGTATATATTCCTTGTCAAAAAAATTAAATGAAGGAATGTAATGCTGCAAGTTCAACATAATTTAAAGTAGGTACTTTTCTTCGAAGGAATGTCATAAAACAAAAAAACTTTCAATACTTAATAAAATAAAATTTTCAATTCTACACAGTTTAAAATTTGACACTGGACGCATACATAAATATAAAAAAATAATTTCCTCTTCTAATAATTCCCAACAATCAATTTAAAAACTGTTGAAGGGTTTGGCCCCTTGCAGCAGAACAGGCATAACAACGCACATTGACTGACTGGTTGTTTTATGGGCGGAAATCCTGCGATAAACATCTTTCCGCTTAGGGATTTTCGTTTGTATACTTTCAGGTACTTCTTTTTATTATTTATAATGCTTTATTTAAGATTCTAAAGCAATTATGGATCGGAGAAATAAGTGCTTAAAACTTCAAATGCATGTTTTTTTTTGGTTCTTTTGAATGGGTTTTTGTCTTTGTTCAAATCAGTTTTAATTTTTTTTTTTTAAATTGCATTTATCTGTCAAATTAGTAATATAGTAAAAGAAAATAAGAAACAGTAAGTAGTGTGTTTCTAGAGCGATCCTACACGAGGCCAGGTAGTCAGGTATGAGGTATCTACCCTTGCAACCGTGACCTCATTGTGATCATAAATGTTATGTGGTCATAAACTGTTTCTATGTCAACCTTTCCAACAATAGGGATAAGAACGGAACCGCGCTAAGATGATGCAGTTCATGCGAGCCGGACTTTTTACCTCACATTTTTACTCTACACACATTTTTACAACCAATACCTGTTTCTATTATTTTACAAATGATATAAGAATTGAAACGCAATAAGATGACACAGTTCCCGCGATTTATCAACTGAGGTCTGCATGTACGGTAGGCAGACCTAAATCTGATTGTTGGTGTAAATCTGATTGTTAAATTTTCAATTTGATTTTCTACACTATATCTTAAATTAAACATGTATTCCAAATTTACCAATTATTACTACACCCACTGAAGGGAGGAAAATGTTTCTTAGAAAATTATTTTGTTTGTAGATTCCATGGTAGGTTCGAGTTGTGAATTTGAGTTTATTAGAAGGGGCAAGGGAATCGAGGCTGAACCGAGTCTGTAATCAGTGAAAAATTGAGGAAATTATATCTCGTGACCTAAGTTATTTTGTAGGCCCACCCGTGTTAGGCCGACTTGGTGAGCTAGTATTCATTCTATGTACCAAAAATCATTGTTAATTTTATATATGAATAATTTTAGTAAAGGGAATGTTAGGATTGTATATATCCATTAGACATCATGACAACTGTAATAGACTCAAGTGCATTAGTTTTGTCCAATGTTTATTTAGACACGGACATGGATATGTGCTTAGCATATTCTATGGACGAAAAGGGTAATAAATATAGCTCGTCCGTATAGAACGAAAAGTATAATTCTGCGCATAAGAACATCTGACAGGGATCTTTCTTCTTATCTGACGTATAAGAAAGCGTTTTACACACCAGAACGCGCGGTCCTCTGAGGCCCCTTTGCGTTTAACACACCAGAACGCGTGGTCCTCTGAGGCCCAAAGCGCGGGGCTGGCTGAAGATGTTGGTGGCAACACCACCTAGTCTTTTCAATTCCTTGAACCAACAATTCAGTGGACAAAAATCATTGAACCATGTGGCTAAAATGCCTAGAAATAAAATGGCCCATGTGACTGACATCCCTCAAAATAAATAATATAAAAATCATTGGTCAGAAATTCCTATGGCCATAAATATTATTCCTAATAACCTACATGAAGTTCATAATAACCTATTTATAGTTCTTTAGAGCTTACTTGAAGTTGCTTATAACTTACATATAGTTTCTTATAACCTACAAATAGTTCCTTATGACCTACATATTGTTCCTTATATCCTACATATTGTTCCTTATATCCTACATATAGGTCCTCATAACGTACATATAGTTCCTTATAACCTGATGTAGTTCCTTATAACCTGCATGTACTTCCCTATAACCTACATAAAGTTGCTTATAGCTACCATATAGTTCCTTATACCCTAATATAGTTGCTTATAACCTACATTTAGTTCCTGGTAACGTAAATATAGTTCCTTATAACCTACATATAGTTCCTTATAACCTGCATGTAGTTCCCTATAACCTACATGAAGTTGCTTATAGCCATCAAATAGTTCCTTATAACCTAATATAGTTGCTTATAACCTACATTTAGTTCCTTGTAACGTACATATAGTCCCTTTTAACCTAATCTAGTTGCTTATAACCTACATTTAAGTCCTGGTAACGTACATATAGTTCCTTATAACCTACATATAGTTCCTTATAACCTGCATGTAGTTCCCTATAACCTACATGGAGTTGCTTATAGCCATCATATAGCTCCTTACAACCTAATATAGTTGCTTATAACCTACATTTAGTTTCTTATAACCTACAAATAGTTCCTTATGAGCTACATATTGTTCCTTATATCCTACATATAAGTCCTCATAACGTACATATAGTTCCTTATAACCTGCATGTAGTTCCTTATAACCTGCATGTAGTTCCCTATAACCTACATGAAGTTGCTTATAGCCATCATTTAGTTCCTTATAACCTAATATAGTTGCTTATAACCTACATGTAGTTCCTTGTAACGTACATATAGTTCCTTATAACCTACCTATAGTTGCTTATAACCTACATTTAGTTCCTTATAACCTTCATATAGGTTCCTTATAAATATTTGTGATTAGAAAACAAGTAACTCATATGATTTTCTTTTACAACATAATTTATAAATAATATAATTTTATATTTGTTTTGTCGGATGGCCAAGGTGTTTCCACTCCAATCCTTCCTCAAGGGGCGGAAGGGTTTGAATGGAGGGTCATAGAGCTACTGAATTCTTTAGTGATTTACTCTCCGGTGCTTCATTTAAAAATATTTTTTCTTGCATTTTCATGGAAAATACTGTTTGGAGGAAGAAAAAGTAAAATAAATACTGAATCATTTTGAGCACAAATGTTGCCAAATTTAACTTGTTTAATTTCTCAGGTTTCCGATCTTTTCAAGAAAACATTTTACAAAATTTTTATGTTGCATATAGCACAGATGCATTTAATTTTTTAGGTCATTGTACAATTAATTCAGTTTCTTAGAAAAAAAAAAACGTTGAAATTTAATTACGACATGATTACATTCGTTCACAAGGATGGGCCTCTCGTTCACAAGTTTTCAACAAGTTTACAAGGGAAAAAACAATTGTGAAACATTTTCACCGCCATTTTATTAGTTTTTTTTTTTTTTTTTTTTTTGTACGGCGCACTGACATATGGGCCGTTAGCACCGTTATTAGTAGTAAATTTATTTCTTACAAATAGATTTTTCTACTAATTTTTCAAAATTATATCTACAGAGATATGAATAAGAAAGGAAAAAGAGGAATCAAAAACTACCCCTCCCTCCTATTGGGCATCTTAGTATAAATATATTCATGACGTAAGAGTTCGAAGTACTTTAGTGGCAATACTTTAATTTTTAAATAACGTATTCTTTTCATACCGAAAAATGATGAGAGCAAAATGGAATACACACTTCTTGCATAAAATAGTGTCCCAATCCGATGTTAACGTCAGGTATCAATTATCACCACGAAAAAGGTAGATGGGCCTCTCTGGAGTCGTGCAACTTTTTGATAAGGATATTCCATGTTATCTAGGCGCACGGTAGTGCGCCAGGCCAAGTTCCGGCCTAAGCATACTGTGTGTATATTACAGGAGGTCTTAGAGCCGATTTTTACCCTCTCATAACCTTCAACCAGGTAAAGATAAAGTTATGAAATTTTACACAGGTATTATACTGCTAGATGTGAGTAAAACTTGAAATTTTCATAATTCTAGATCGAACAGTTTCTGAGATATAAGCGATCGAAAATCGGGATTTATAGGACTCACTCACTCAATCATTCACTCACTCACTGACTCATCAAAATTATTAGGCACTTCCCATGATGCTGGAGACTTGAAATGTTGCATGATGATAGATATGGAGGTGTTATTAAAGGAAAAAATCGAAAAATCCTGAAAAGTTGTGTTTGACTCCAATTCCGGGGCGGGGGCGTGCCAGTTTTGAACTTCCTTCAGAAACCAATCATTCCGTCCGAAACCCATGATGTGGGGTATCAAATGAATCGTCTCGGTATGAAGAACCTATATTTGATGTTTTAAGAAACAATTAGATGCATATAGGCTCGGTCAAAATCTTATACTACCTGTCTGTCTGTATGTTTGTTCCCTATACAAATCCGTACCGTTTGACCGATTTTGAGCAAACTTGGGACACAGATGGGTCTTGATACGGGGAATGCACTAGGCTAGGTAAAAAAGGTCTTTCGCATATAGGCTCGGTCAAAATCGTATAACAGCTGTCTGTCTGTATGTTTGTTCCTTATACAAATTCACACCGTTTGGCCTATTTTGACCAAACTTGGCACGCAGGTAGGTCATGCTACGGGAGTGTCATATTACCTATGACGTTTTGTACTTTTTTTTCCAACAAAAAGCCGTCATTCCTTCTGAAACCCATCATGTGGGGTATCAAGTGAATTGTCTTGGTGAGGAGAACCAATATTTGATGTTTTAAGAAACATTTCGACAACAGTTGTGACTTCTTTCTTAAACGTAGT
The DNA here is from genome assembly GCA_946811695.1 of Gonocerus acuteangulatus. Taxonomy (NCBI): domain Eukaryota; kingdom Metazoa; phylum Arthropoda; class Insecta; order Hemiptera; family Coreidae; genus Gonocerus; species Gonocerus acuteangulatus. Next base: position 163,438,861 of record OX328123.1, read on the forward strand.
AAATAAAGTCGTAGGGGTTAACTGCATAATATACTTGAAAGCAGATACTAAGTTTTTTAAAGTCGAGCCATCTAAATTACAAAGTTTAGGATCACAAACCCAAAATGTATCGTCTTTGTTCTTATCTTTCCCTGGGTCTTACACTTTCCCTGTTATGATCATTATCCTCGGGATAAGGTTCCTGTGTTTTACAGTGTAATAGTTTAGTTAAGAGAGCAATCAATTTGTCCTCTAGAGTACTGTCATCTGGAATAGCTTTTCTAGTCTAGTGATTAGATGTTTGTAGGTTGATTATTGCTATCAAATATCAAAAAGTAAGGAGAACTTTATGCAGAATCCAAAGACCCTGGTTTTATTTGAAGTACAAAAGCCAGTAGGTATGCGGCAACTAAATTTTAATTAATACTTAGAAAAAAGTAATAAGATCCCCAAAAAAACATATATGTGAAATGAGGCCAAGTTCCTCCCAACACTAAGAAACACTCCATTTCCCAAAAATGTCCCCTCCTGAAACCCCCCAAAAATGCTTTACCATCCTACACTCCAAAAAAGTAGTATGAGTTTGTGTATTAAGTGCACCATATTTTCAAACAAAAATATTTGCCAATACAAGAGATGATACAAGAAACAAATGTCCAAGTTCATTATTTGGAAGACCTCATAGTTACTTACTATGAACAGTAAAGACACTTCAACTGACCTTTAAAAACAACAAAAAAAAAAAAATACTTATATCCAGTTACTAAAATATCACTTTCCTCAACCAGGTATATTCTTAAACTTGGCAATGTTTAGTTTTCTCTCTTAAGATAATTTCGGCACAAATAAAACATTGCCAAGTTTAAGAATATACCTGGTTGAGGAAAGTTATATTTTAGTAACTGGATATAAGTACTTTTTTTGTTGTTTTTAAAGGTCAGTTGAAGTGTCTTTACTGTTCTTAGTAAGTAACTATGAGGTCTTCCAAGTAATGAACTTGGACATTTCTTTCTTGTATCATCTCTTGTATGGGCAAATATTTTTGGTTGAAAATATGGTGCACTTAGTACACTAACTCATACTACTTTTTTGGAGTGTAGGATGGTAAAGAGTTTTTGGGGGGTTTTAGGAGGGGATATTTTTGGGGAATGGAGTGTTTCTTTGTGTTGGGAGGAACTTGGCCCCATTTCACATTTATGTTTTTTTTGGGATAATGCTACTTTACTTTAAGTGAAAAACTGAAAATTCCTCGTTAGATGCTGGGAAGGGTTGGAGTACAATGGTACCACTTTCGTAAGAAAGAAAATAATGTTAACTCTTGACTAGTGTGAAGGGCAAACTGTAGTCTATTGTTAAGGGAAAACTATAGTCTAGTGTGAAGGAAAAACTATAGTCTAGTGTGAAGGGAAAACTATAGTCTATTGTGAAGGGGAAACAATAGTCTATTGTGAAGGGAAAACTATAATCTACTGTGAAGGGAAAACTGAAGTATAGTGTAAAGGGAAAACTATTGTCTAGTGTGAAGGGAAAACTACAGTCTAGTGTGAAGGGAAAAATATAGTCTATTGTGAAGGGAAAACTATAGTCTATTGTGAAGGGCAAACTGTAGTCTATTGTGAAGGGAAAACTATAGTCTATTGTGAAGGGCAAACTGTAGTCTATTGTGAAGGGAAAACTATAATCTAGTGTGAAGGGAAAACTGTAGTTTAGTGTGAAGGGAAAACTATAGTCTAGTGTGAAGGGAAAACTATAGTCTATTGTGAAGGGGAAACAATAGTCTATTGTGAAGGGAAACCTATAATCTACTGTGAAGGGAAAACTGAAGTATAGTGTGAAGGGAAAACTATAGTCTAGTGTGAAGGGAAATCTATAGTGTAGTGTAAAGGGAAAACTATTGTCTAGTGTGAAGGGAAAACTATAGTCTAGTGTGAAGAGAAAACTATAGTCTATTGTGAAGGGAAAACTATAGTCTATTGTGAAGGGGAAACTATAGTCTATTGTGAAGGGAAAACTATAATCTAGTGTGAAGGGAAAACTGTAGTATAGTGTGAAGGGAAAACTATAGTCTAGTGTGAAGGGAAAACTATAGTCCATTGTGAAGGGGAAACTATAGTCTATTGTGAAGGGAAAACTATAATCTAGTGTGATGGGAAAACTGAAGTATAGTGTGAAGGGAAAACTATAGTCTAGTGTGAAGGGAAATCTATAGTCTAGTGTGAAGGGAAAACTAATGTCTAGTTTGAAGGGAAATCTATAGTATAGTGTGAAGGGAAAACTATAGTCTAGTGTGAAGGGAAATCTGTAGTCTAGTGTGAAAAAATGGTACAACATTTGAAGTACCTTATCTAATGTTATCATAATGACAGCTTCTTCTCAGCTCTCTCTTTATTCCATGATACATATTGATGTGTATATTTTCAACCTATCATCATCCCAGAGCTAACAATATTACATTAAACCTCCTCCCACAAGGTTTTTTCAGTACACATACCACACGGTGTTTTTCAGTACACATACCACAAGGCGGTGTCGGTGGCAGGACGGACATAATTCTCGTTTTTGTTGAATACAAATGCTTATATTGCACTGAAGACATGCTTGGTTTCGCCTCCTGTTCTTTTTCCCTCCATTCAAGGAAGATTTTGAAGTCTTTCTGAACTTGAAGGAGTTGATGGTGGAGGTGTGTGTTGTTTCTCTACTTCGGATGCTGCTCTGATCTTGGAGTGTTTTTGGAATGAGGAGATTTTTCAACCTTTCATTCATGTAAGGTCTAACTCAAAAATACTTCGGTTTCACTACACGTTCCTTCACTTTTAAATTCTTCATCAGTTCCTTCAGCCTCGTACCGTGCCCATTCTTAAAAATTTTTCATCGGTAACCGACAGACGATAACTTACCACATTAACGTCTAAAACAGCGGCAAACAATCATGAAATATCTCCTTGAGCTGGATTGACACCGAGGGATGAAAAATACCCCACACTTTGTTCTATGGAGTGTTTCTTAATTTCTGTAAATCACAGAGACTCCCTCCTTCTTCCTAAATAATCGGAAGAGTATTATCTGGAATAAACTAATATAAACAACGCCAGTTTTCTGCTAATCGCTGCATGACAAAGTCGCGAGTTGTGTATGGGGTATTTTTTACCCCAGAGTGTAGTTAACGTATGTCTTTTTCGCTCATCTGTACCTTCACGGGTCGACCAATTTCATGTTACGGCTTTCCAAGTGACAAAATGGCCTGAAAACTGCCCAGAAAAGATTTTCTCTTTGATTTGAGCTCGCAACTGGTGAAAGCTCAGGTGGCAATTAGTACTTTACTGGAGAACATACTAAAACCACTGAAGACGCTGATGCTTGTTGTTTTGGGAGATGAATCAACTCCTGATGGACCTTCAATATCTTTCGTTACTTTGGACGAACCCGTGAGATGTTCATTTTGTGACAGAAGACGAAAATACTATGTTCTGTGCGTAGAAGGGCGATGTGCCGTGGTCATCACCGATCACCAAAATGTTAACGAATCTCATTTGGACAGAACATTGTCTTTTCCTAAATTTCATATTTTTTATGGCTTTTGATCATTCTAGTTTATTGTTTGTGATAAATAGTTTCAGTTTAGTCATATTGTTTTGGTGTACGAATAATATTGAGTTTTAGGATTTCCTAACTATTTTGTGAATTTGACTTAATATTTTGCAGATTTATTCCTGTTTGAATTTATTTCATGATACATATGTCTATACATTGTTGTGTAAAAAAGCAAAAGAAAAAATTGAAATTTGTTTATTTTAAAAATTTTCAAAGTATGGGGTAAAATTTACTCCAAGGTGTCATTACCGTAGGTGTCAATAGCAGTGTCAATCCAGGGATAAGCTTAAGGTATGGAGTCATCACCAATATATTCAGCTCCTATCATAAGGAGTTCAATTTTCTCATGAAAAAAAGAAGAAAATAAGAACAAAGTGAATGCCCACGAAATCTAGACGACAAGACGACCAAAAAATACTCCAGCCCTCTCAGAAAGAACAGATACCAAGAAAAGGATATTAAAGGATGGGACGAGTAATGACTGACACGCTATTGAAATCTAATAACCTTTCTAAACGTATACTTCGAACTGAGATTATCTCTGGATTTCATAATTTAATTGGAAATTTAAGGCAAAAGTGAGTGATGAATAAAACTTATATCATATTTATTTTAGTGATATTATTATTCTGTAGTTTGCAGAATGTTTTTTTTTTTTTTTTGGAAGAGTAGTGATTTTTGTCTCTAACTAGACTCTTTTTGTTAATATCAACTTTTTAAACAATTATTTGGGGGTTAAAAAGTACACGTTCCGCCATTGAATAAGGACTAGCCTTAAATAAAAATTAATATTGATTTAAAAAAGGTTGTAACGCTGACAAAAAATGAGCACTAGCACAGACAATTCTAGGATTTCTATAAAAAAACGTGGTTGTTTCTAAATATACAGGGAACGCCGAAATCTGGAATAAAAGCAGATAGAAAGGCAACATTGGCAGCATTCAACCACACTTGTTGTCTAGTTTCACCCCCTGGAGTATTGTCATCTGGTTGGGATACACCCTATCATCTGGTTGGGATACACCCTATCATCTGGTTGGGATACACCCTATCATCTGGTTGGGATATACCCTATCATCTGGTTGGGATACACCCTATCATCTGGTTGGGATACACCCTTTATACTCGGGCGTAGTCTTTACGGGATTAAAACCCCAGTCCAGGTTTGAAGGCTGAATTTCACTGGTATGAAATATCACACAATAATATCCAATGTGTAATTCTGCTGAGTAAATTAGCGAGGCCTAGCTTTGATTCACAATAGGCCTGGAAGGGGCGAGATGTGAGTAAGGATAGACTGAGTTTTATAGCCACGGGCGAACTGTAACCCGGCTACATTTGCATCGGGTATTTTGTTAGATTTACATATCTCTCTGCCTAAACCATAATCACATTAGCTACCTGCCACTTTTTAGTCCGTTCTCTCCCTATTCCTGTAGGTACTAATCCCGCTTATAGCGCAATCCGCTGGCTCTAATAATAAATACCCAGGAGTCTGGCCCGAGATCGCGTAGAGTGAACATCTTTTGCGTGGGCTCTGTGAAAATGTGTTCCGTATATGGATACGGCATAAATCATACTGACGACAGAGGACTTCCTGAAACGCAATCAAACCACTTACGAACCAATGACACTTGAAAAATCACCAAATACACATACAGACGAAGTACGTATGTACACTCAGGCAAGTAACGAAAGCGAAACGTACGTACGGAACACAAACATTAATAAATATGCATCAAAACAGATTTTAAAACTTGTATGTACTCAAGACTGAAAGATATTCATTGGGCAGACTTCGGCATGACGGTCATCCCTGACCTTTGCCGAAACATGTTTTGTTAATCAGTAAAGATGATTTCTATTTAATTTTTTTTTCTTTTAAATTTCTGATGAATAGATGCAGAGATGAAAATTTCTTGTTTAGAATTATTCTGTACTCATGTTTAGAATTATTATTTAAATTATTATTATTTATCCTGTATTTTTCAATATTCTTGTTATTTGTAAAATAAACATCTTTATTCATTCATAAATGCCCAACTTTATAGGGAAGGGATTGGAGAATGAACTACTCGAACCATAACGGCATCCAGCGGTTTTGGCAGCCGGAGAACAGAGCCTATGATACTCAGTAACCAAGTGCGCCTGCTGGAAAGTTATATATATATATATATATATATATATATATATATATATATATATATATATATATATATATATATATATAAATCATCTGTCTGTTTGTCCATATGTTTGTTCCTTATAGAAATCCACACTGTTTGACGGATTTTGAACAAACATGGCATACTGGCAGGTCTTAATACGGGAAATCTCCTAGGCTAGGTCAAAATAGTCAAATTTCAAAATTTGGTCAAAAGGTAAAATGTTGTTTTCAAGAAAAATTGGCTACACTGAACCATTCAGATTCTGACGGCCATTTTAAATCGACAGCCATTTTGAACATTGTCTAGCAATTTATTTGTTGATGTTCTTGATAGTTAGAATAACTCGAACTCATTGATGACTTTACATTATATAGTGTGATCATTATATAATCATGGGATGCAGTTTATTTCAATTTAATATCAAAACAGTGACTATTTAACTGATAAGAGCTATCTTACTCGCAGGCTCTGGTGCTGGCCTCTGTCGGCTGCTTTATGAATTACCTGACAGGTATATACAAAGTCACACTGTTTGACCGAGTTTGACGTAACTGGTTATACAGGTAGATCTTAATACGGGGAGTGTCATCGGCAGAAAGTAGGTGTAGGATGACACCCCGGCGAACTGCTAGTTCAGCATAAAAACAAGGAACGAACTTCTAAGCTTTCTAGGAGTCTATTCTATGCTTTTTAGGCATAGGAACGGAAACGAGCTAAAATTATTAATTTGAAGAAATTGGTGCTTTCAAGAAGTCGGTTTTGTTCTTTTTTCATCATTTTTTGACACAGTTTATCATTTTTTCGCCATTGAATTTAACAGTATAACTAGTATCATAATAAAAGGTAACCATATTTTTACAGTCCTTAAATGAAAAGGAAGCTTTTCAAATGGAACTGGTGAAAAGAACGGAAACATGCTAAGATGACATAGTTACAGCAAGCCGGATTTTTTTTCTTCCCTCGTCAATGAGAACTATCTTACCTCTCTTCGATTCTATAATCATTCATTTGAAACATCCATGAGCCTACTTCTAGCTAATGGAATAGAATAAAATGCAATAGTCTTTATTTTGAACTCCTAAAATTATTGGTTCGTATGAATATGTTGCCGGATAAATGGAGATACTATATATTGTCTCCGAAATCCTTTCGTAATTTCAACTTTGTTGAAGTTATCCCTAAATTGGTCTAATTAGTAACTTCACACCGTTCAAGTTGCTTTCAATGTTCAAACTCCTCGTGGTCTTCGGAAATTGTTTCATACAGTTCAATTGTATAAACCATCCCTTTTACATCCTTCACAAATAATTTCATCTATAATAGGGGATGGGGGGATACGATTTAGATTCCATTATTATTTGTGGGGTTTTATACTTATTATTATTTATTTCGTAATATTTTTATTTCTATATATCTTTTATTATGATTTTTTTGATAATATATATAACTAGCTGTTACCCAGTATGCCATGCTACACCCACTTTCTGCCTCACGACGTATCAAGATCTACTTGATACCCAGTTGTCTATACCCAGTAACGAAAATCGGTCAAACGGTGTGAATCAGTTCGTAATGCAAACGGCAGAGGCCAGGTACCACAGCCTGCGAGTAGATAGCTCTTATCAAAGAATGGCCAGCGCTCCTTAGTTAGACAGTGACTGTTGATATAAAATTGAAATAAACTGCATTACATGATTATATAATGATGTAAAGTCATCAACGAGTTCGAGTTATTCTAATTATCAAGAACATCAACAAATAAATTTGAGACATTATTCAAAACGGATGTCAATTTAAAATGGCCGTCAGAATCTGAACGGTTCAGTGTAGCCAATTTTTCTTGAACTTTTGACCTTTTAACCAAATTTTGAAATTTGACTATTTTGACCTAGATTTCCCGTATCAAGACCTGCCTTTGTGCCAAGTTTGGTCAAAATCTGTCAAACTGTGTAGATTTGTATAAGGAACAAACAGACAAACAGGAAAAACATACAAACAGACAGACACGTGATATATATATATATATATATATATATATATATATATATATATATATATACAACAATGTTGTTTGAAAAAATTCACTGGAAAGTGAAGAAATAATGAAAAAAAAATTATTTGTTTTTCCATTGCTAGAGTCATTCAAGTCAATTTAAGGCGTCCTATGACCTATTTTCGTGGCAGCCAATTTTCAGGCTTTAGTTTTGGGTCGCCTGTTGTGCCTTGTTTGGTATACATACACATTTACATGTATATATGATCTCGTAACTTAACCTCTTCCACATAATTAGGCATGGATCTGTGCTCGCACTGGACTGATTCTCTTTTGTACGAGACCAGCCCTGGCTGGAGATAGTTCCGTTCAAAAAAAAAAAATCTTGTAGTCATATTTATTAAATGACGACTACTACGTATAAGAAATGTTTGTCTAGAGGCCAAGTGCCAGGAACTAGTCGACATATACATATATATATATATATATATATATATATATATATACATACAATAAAATTATAACGGATCGATATCTGTCTGTGCACGCTAATCTCAGAAACGGCTTATCCGATTTAGATGCGGTTTTCAATTATATACTACGGTTCAGCTAACATGAAGCTTCAGTTAACATTTAGTGTTTGTGTCATGTCAATCGGTTCATAAATAAAAACGTTATGGTAATGTAAATCATCACGTTGAATATTTGACGAACTAAAGTATCGATTCTCGATATATAGCAGGCCGTCGTACCTGGAAGGTTACTGCTGTTATCTGGTTTGTTGTTCTGTCTCCAGCCCATTCTTAAATATGACCTTCGATTAAATATCTATTGTATATTTGTTTTGTTTTCACATTAGGTTAACACGACTTATTAGTTAAACTATAAATACATTTCAGTTAGTTTTATATTGTTGTTAGGAGGCATCGTAGACACGATACACACCAAAGTTTTTATTTTTTCATCACAGTATTCCCCTAGCTACAAGTTCGTTAACCAGCAAAATCGGTCCATCTAGGAGGGGGGGGGGGGGGTTACTCACCAGCCGCATTTTTTTATTGTAACGATCTAGGTATTTGTTCTGTTAATCAACATAGAACAACAAAATATAATGGTTTGAGTACCATCTGCTGCTGGTTAATTTAATGATACCTATCAACCTAATAGAACATAAGTCTATGATAAATAGTATTGGTGATCTTGATAAATCTATATATATATAAAGTGTCTGTCTGCCTGTTTTCCTACCTACCTGCTCCTTATACAAATCCACACCGTTTGACCGATTTTGACCACACTTGGCACACTGGGAGGTCTTGATCAGGGGAGTCTTGTTGTTGTTGTGGAGGCTAGGTTCTAAATCGTCTACCAGCTATTTGTCTGTCTGTTTGTTCCTTATACAAGTACACGTCGTTTGACCGATTTTCACCAAACTTGGCATACAGATCTGGAGAGTGTCATAGACTTAGTTAAAAAATTTGAGGACTTTCACTTGGAAACTGTGAACCCGAACAGGTAAAGGTTTGCGTTATTAGATTTTAATATTACTTATTTGGTTTCTAATTTATATTTTCTTTTCTAGATGCAAAAAGTAGGCGTAGCACGGCACGCCGGGTTATCAGCGTATAAAGGACGAAGATAAGTATCTCCATTCTTCCAGAATACATTCACTCCGACTGATTGAAAACAACATGATGCGCCTTATAAAGCCTTATACTGGAATTGATGTCAATGTATCTTTATATCAAGAGGATCGAAAGGACCATACAATGGGAAACCCCTCACTCCCCCCCCCCCTCTCTCTCTCTTACTCTCTCCTTTTACTCTGACTCTCAATTTCTCTCTCACTTCCACTCTATCTGAAAAAGGAGAATTGAATCGTTTCGGTTGGAGTAATAGACTTTCTTATTGATAGGAATGGTTGAACAAGGAGCCGCCTCCATAGCAGAATCCCCCCCCCCCCCCCCCTCAAGAATCCGCGGAATTTCAGACATGTCGGTCGGTAAAGTTTTCTTATTGGGCCACCTTACAGGGGTGCTATTTCTTCTCGAAATATAGCTTTCACTCTTTAACATTTTGTGAGGTATTTATAAACGGAGAAAAAATCACACAATTTATTACCTTTGAAATTGTGCAATATCATAATAGCAGCAAATGTTTACTCACAAAGCGTTAAAAGAAAATACTCTATTCTTCAGACTTTCAGACTCGATATTTAATTGGTGGCGCTTCCTATGAGAGGAAACCACCTTAACATGTCGACCTTATGACACAATAACGATTTTTTCAAAATTATATATATATATATATATATATATATATATATATATATATACATATATACAGGGTGTCCCGCATTGAGATGTCATAACATTAAGGGTTTATTCTGCACCTCATATGTATTTCAGGTATTCAGAAATGAGCTCTCAACAGAGCTATTCAAACTTTTGTGTATAGTCAAATTGTTTTTTATGACACAAGAACATATTGGAAATAATTGGAACAATTTTTGTAAACATAAAGAATACAGATATTATATTTGTATGCTTTGAGGGTCTTGCTTTATTAAATGTCTATTGTTAATTCTATTCTATTTAATAACATTAGACACTTCAATTTCTGCTTATATGTTAACTGGGTTATTCATTACAATCATTGGAAATTGTTAAGAAAAAAGTCCGTCACGCAGGAGCTGCATAACTAAGCACTTTTCTCAGAATTTTTGTAGAGTAGACTACATTACTGAATAACTTGCTGTAAATAACCTATATAAATAAAATAAAAACGTGAATAGTTCTGCACATTTACATTTCTTATGTGAACTGTTCAATTATTAACTTTGTAAATAATTTGCTTCCAGCGTTATGTTAATACATAATAATGTACTACTTAATAAATACAAAAAAACTTCATTTTCCGTCTTTTGGTCTGACGCAGGAACAGACTACAGTCCCCATAGTGGGAGATAGCGCTCCTCGCGGCGGCTTTGGGAACCTACGTCTGGCAAGCTAATTCCAATGACACTGAGTTTAAAGTAAACCCTCCTTTCCAATAGACCGATTTACTTCATTTTTACAACACTTCTTTCTCATAAGATACCCACGACGTATACCGCGTTTCGTTAAAATACAGCAGAAATTACGACCGGTATGAGTATATTAGTACTTTAGGTCCGGAGTAAACCCCCCCCTCCAAATAACCCGATTTAGTTTATTTTTACAACCCATTTTCTCTGTTGATTGCCACCAAGAATACCGAGTTTCATTGAAATGTAACAACAATTACGGCTGGTAGTAGCAAATTGGTAATGTGGGTCCGGAGTAAACCCCCCCCCCCCCTCCTAATGAACCGATTTAGTTTATTTTTACAACGTATTTCTCTCATTAGATCAACATTATGAATACTGAGTTTCGCTGAAATATAACAATTATTACTGCTCCCGGTGGACCGATTTTGGTGGTTAACGAACTCGTTCAATCGTTTGCTAATTGAACGAACGATGACCACGTTTTGAAACGTGGTTTCGGTGGTTGTCAAGGGAATTTCCTATTCCCTTGACAACCACCAAGGACGACACACGCAGCCTGATGAAGTAGGAGATGAACCCGACGAAATATTGCAGAAAGGAGGGAAAGAACACCGCTGGAGAAAGAAGCCGTCTCACCAATCAACTATAATATATATATATATATATATATATATATATATATATATATATATATATATATATAGATTTATCAAAATAACCAATAATATTTATCATAGACTTCTGTTTTATTAGACTGATAGGTATGAATAAATTAACCAGCAGCAGATGGTACTCATCATATTTTCTTGTTCTATGTAGATTAACAGAACGAATACGAATTATTCGCTGGGCTAGAGCGCGAACAGACTGATATATTTATGCATATATAACATATATATTATATAACGTATAGATTTTCAGCCACTCTCCTGAAGGAAATAAATAAAATAATTTTAAATAAAACATAAATAAATATAGTTTAATTGACAAGTACCTGCGAGCATATTAACTCAAAAAACGTAAGTGTTACGATTTTTTTCGCTCCAAAAGCTATTTTCCGTTGGAAGCCCTGAGTTCAAATCCCGAGCAAGCACTAAAGATTTTTTCTTCTAGTTTCTTTGCTCATGGGTTGAATTCGACCTCCCCGGCCGTCCCAAGGCCAAACCAACCTTTAATTAATTTAATAACGAGTGCCTTGGGTGCTAATGGCTCTAGCAGTCAAAGCAGCCAAGGGTAAAATCAGGCGGCCGGAGCATAGTACTGACCACACTATCTCCCTAGTGTGCCGTTTGGTCATGAATCAGATACCCCTTTAGTATATGCCCCTCAGGGCCCTCGTGGCCTGTTACGGGACTTATTATATATATATATATATATATATATATATATATATATATATATATATATATATATATATATATATATACATACATGCACACAAATTTGAACCACCTATATTTTCGTGATCTATGGGGTCTGAAACTAGAAAGTTTCTAGACGGTACTCCCGGGTTGCGTCATGAGGTTAACCTCATAAGCGGGTTACCTCCCTACGGAGGGAGGGAGGAACCGCGCTAAAAACGGTATCCAGGTAAAAATGCAAAGGTGGGGAAATATTACGTGCACGGGAGTGGGGAAGCAATGACCAGGCGTTAACTGCCTCCCACCAAAAGAAGGCTCATCCCTTCCCTACAAGGTAGAGGGCTAGACACACGAAGAGAGGAAGCCTGCAGAGAGTGTGAAGGAAGACAACCCATTATGATCCCCATGGACACGGCTGGAGGCGGCAGAGGACCTCAATACTAGCCTGCAGAGAGTGTGAAGGAAGACAACCCATTATGATCCCCATGGACACGGCTGGAGGCGGCAGAGGACCTCAATACTAGCCTGCAGAGAGTGTGAAGGAAGACAACCCATTATGATCCCCATGGACACGGCTGGAGGCGGCAGAGGACCTCAATACTAGCCTGCAGAGAGTGTGAAGGAAGACAACCCATTATGATCCCCATGGACACGGCTGGAGGCGGCAGAGGACCTCAATACTAGCCTGCAGAGAGTGTGAAGGAAGACAACCCATTATGATCCCCATGGACACGGCTGGAGGCGGCAGAGGACCTCAATACTAGCCTGCAGAGAGTGTGAAGGAAGACAACCCATTATGATCCCCATGGACACGGCTGGAGGCGGCAGAGGACCTCAATACTAGCCTGCAGAGAGTGTGAAGGAAGACAACCCATTATGATCCCCATGGATACGGCTGGAGGCGGCAGAGGACCTCAATACTAGCCTGCAGAGAGTGTGAAGGAAGACAACCCATTATGATCCCCATGGACACGGCTGGAGGCGGCAGAGGACCTCAATACTAGCCTGCACAAAGATGATGCCGTTCTAAGAAGAAGAAAAATACAAATGAAGACTCACAGCTGAGGTCTGTCAATTAAAAATAGTCCCCGTTAGGAGGCAGTCCTTTTAAGAAATTAGATTTTAGACAAGTTCTTTTTAATCTATTAAAACAAGAAAAGACGACAGTATTTTTGGCACTATAAATTATTTAGTTATGAAATAATAAATAAAACAAAAACATTATTAATGAAATTGTAAATTAACTTATAATTGGGAATATAAAAAGAATGTTATCATTATCATTGGTCACAATCTGTACGACTTATATTTTCAGGTATTTCAGATCATTTGCTGGATCCAGAAGGAAAATATAGATTTTGAACTTGATTAAGTGTAATCACTTAATCAAAAGGATTCCCTTCACTTAATCAAAAGGATTCCCTCAGGAAGCTGGAAGCAGGTAATAAATGCGTGACTAACAATAGATTTTAAGATTTTATGAGTTCCCTATTTATCTTTATGTTAAATAATGCACCATTTTTTTTTTTTTTTTTTTTTTTTTTTTTATAATGTACCATACTTCATTTCATCCCAAATTAACATAAGGTAAACGGACTCACGGTAAAAGTAAATGTCTTGAGTAACAATACTATTTGAATTATAATTAGTCAGAAAGTTATTTTAACAACGGTAACTTAGATTCGTTACAATATATACAAATTTGAGCCACCGTTATATTCGTTCTCTAGGCTCAGCCGTATGAGCAGGGTTCCTCCCTATGGATTGAGGGAACCGCGCTAAAAAATAGGCCAAATCGGTGACCCCTACACTGTATACTCCCCTTGTAAGTCAGATTCTCCCGCAAACTTCACTTTACTATCTAGTTCAGGAAAAAGCCTTGTGGATTTGGCATTGGTAAATTCTCTGGGATTAAAGCTTCTAACTGATACAGGACATGCTCATAGTAACCAAGATAGCGAAGTTACAGCCCTTTGAATACACGTGTATTTAATATGTTTTCTAATGCATTCAATCTTTGAGTTGTAACACAAAAATTGATCCAAGGCCATTAGAGGTAATTATTCAACTGATGCAATCCTTAAAATCCAAAACACGACCCTTAACTTACTCGCGGTCACCTGAGAGGTGATTTGTACGTAAACTACTCCTTTATTTACTCACGGGAAGATTCAAATTATACTGGCGACAGGAGGATGGGAAGACAGGAGGATTGTAGGAGGGGGGGGGAGAGACTACTGGCGTTTTTTTTTCTGGGAACCTCAGAAACATTAGGGGGCGGGTGCACCTCAAAGGTGACCGCGAGTAACGGAGGTTAAAGATCAACTTTTTAACATGGAAGACAGAGGCAGGGCCTATCCATCTTGACTCAATAAAATATCGAGTTTGCTTACCATTTTTCTCAAAAACTAGGATATGATACATAATAGCAAACCTAATCTTGCTGACAGAAGTTTTAATAGGGCAAGCGGTACTTGCTTTTGGGATTTAAACACTTGAACTCTTATTTCGGCATATTTAAAACTCGTCAATTTCACTTAATATGCTTTATTTATCGCTCTATATGTTCCGCGTCTCTTGACACCTGAACAGTGGTAAGCAAACTGGCTTACCATTTTTCAGTTTATTTAGTAAACATGGATACGCCCTGCCTCTCTCTCTCTCTCTCTCCCATGTGCAAAAGTGAATCATTGAGGCTAAATATCGCGAAAACTAGTACCGAGAGGGTCCTATCTTTTATAAAGCATAGAGGACACTTTAATTAACATGTAGGCAAATTTATAAAAAACATAGTTCGTAAATAGGGCGTAATTAAATCATTTTAGAACGTTTATTTCATTTACATTAATTGATACATTGCTCCAATCAAACATGGGGAAATTTTTTTATGGGTTGTATTTTGGAAACCACGTTGAGAAAGTGGATGGAATAATTTCCGCTCAGGATGCAATTAGTTTCATATCGTGGCGTTTAAATGTTATAGTATTTTTTTTTTTTTTTTTTAATATAACGAAATATAAAAACCTACTAATAACTGATTCTATTCCTTTACTAATAACACTAGGGATAAGAACGGAACTGTGCTAAGATGACGCACTTCCAGCGAGTCGAACTTTTTTGTAGGTACGTACCTTGTTGTCAACTCTTATAATTGTATTTATTTTTATTAGTTTTAATTTTAATTTCCCAATCATTAAACATCCCTTTACGTTCACATCAAACTATGAAATGCTCCGTATAGTTTGATGTAAACATAAACGGATGCATCATATGAAATAAGAAAACCTTTGGGATGTATAGTGCAACCGTTGCACTTATTAATGTATTAATATTTAGTGTGTATTTTTAATATTTATGTTCGTGACGGGTATGTAATAAAGAATATTATTATTTTTACCTGTAATTAGGATAATGAGTAATAGTGTTCCTGTCCTGACAGAATTCATAATGAATTTCTGTTTATTTAATTAAAATATTTTGAAAATTAAATTAAATCAGATTATTTTCTCTTCATTTTCAGGAGGAAATCTTTCATTTAATTAGGGATTGGTCTTTTAATTCCATGGAAGAAGAATAAATGGATCATTTTTTTATTTTTATTTTGTAACTAGCTGAATACCCGTGCTTCGTCACGGCAGATAAGTAGTTATTTTATTGCGTTAAATAATGTTTCATTAAATAACGTTACTATACAATTCTGTGCAGTTTATTACAGCACGGTTCCCGTCATACTATATTTTATTCAATGGGCGTTAAAATTTAAAAGTTTATGTTTCCAAGAAGTCATATGGCAACACCCAATATATTTACGAGTATTACCAAGGTTATAGGCGAGGAGGCTGTGCAAGGGTTCCGGATATTATTACCTCGCCTGGAAAACCTAACCGCCCAGTTTTATCAATGTCCCGGAAAAGGCTGTAAGATGTAAAAAGTAATGAATTCATGTTTATAAGAATCTTTTTTAAATCGGTTACTTTTCTACAATTAATATTTTTACTACTGCTCACAGTGTCAATGAAATCAGAAGTAATCTAACTGTAAAACGCTGGAACTATCTGCACAGCGCTGTCAGCTGCCATACACTACTATTTGGCTGAGAGATTTTTTTAAGAAAATCAAGTAGCAAAAAAAGTTCCGTTCTTATTTTTAAGGTTTGGGTAGACTAACAGTTTAGGATCCCCCTTCTCGTTAGCTGCTACGCTTAAAACTCACCAACCATTTTGATTATAATTTGTACTCTTTTTATCCCCCCCCCTGGTATGCCCATCCCATATTAACATGTCTCGGTTTAACTCTCCAAAAATATGGCAAGCCTATCTGACGGGGACAGGCAGAAAAGAAACGCAATTAAAACTCTATGAGGGACAGTTAATTTCTAGTAATTCAAGGTCTGCCATCATAGTTGAAATTAACCTCAATTAGAAATAAAACTATGAGATAGATAATGTACGGTAACAGCTGTTATTTATCGTCCTAGCAACGCAGGCTGCCTAGGCTTGCCTTCTCTAACCAACTCAAACTTTAAACCCCCCTAAAAATGCTTAAAAATACGAATATCAAAAAATCCTTTCTTAGCGAGCGCCTACGTTATACAGGGAGTGTCCATGCAAAATTTCAAAATTTTCTGTCGAGCGGTTTGGGCTGGGCGTTGATAGATGAGTGAGTGAGTGAGTGAGTGAGTGAGTGGTATTTGACAAATATATAGTAGATAAAAGTAATTAATTATTTGAATAGTTTTGCCGAATTCCTTGGGGTTTCCCTTTTATTTTTCACTCATTCTGATTCGAACGTCGGCAATTCTTATGAAACTCCCGTTTGACGAATTCCCTTCTTAATTTTATACGAAATCCTGGCGGTTATAAAACGAATTACGTTGTTAGCTAGTTGGATTATGAGATACACAAACGGAAGGTCGCCAGCAAATCACTTTCAACAGAGATAGAAGTCTTCGCTGGCAGAATATAATTCTCCTGAGTTTGTATTGTAGATTCGAAGCCGGAGTTTGGGGGAAGGATTAATTGCAAAGTTAGTAGTCACTCGGTGGTACCCTTTGTTCGGTTTTGTGTTTTGCATCGGTTCCTCTCAGAGAGTTTGTCAAACTGTGGATCCTTTGAAGGATTGAAGAAAATCGAAGGACCTTCTTAAAGAGAAAGGACAAAATAGGAGCTGGCCGGAAATTGGATTAGCCCGTTACGCAGAAAACAATAACTACATTTAAAAAGAAATTCTAAAATGTATTAAATTCCATTTATTCTGGCATTCTGATAACAATTAAACAAAATTCTAACTTCACCCAGTGGCAAGACTCTCGGACTGAGACAGATCAAACAATAACTAGCGGAAGGGCCATCTAGAAGGAGAGGTACACGAAGAGAAGAAGTCGTACTGACTCGACTCAGTATTGGACATACCCTCCTTACTCACGGAAACACAATGTCAAAACAGAGTACATTTCTGAACGGAGTAACAAATTATTCACAATAAAACAAACTGTAGACGGCGTGATTATTTTGACAAACTTGTGACCGAACTTTTAATAGATAATAAATATTGTAAGGCCCCGTTTTCCCTTTGGCCTTGTTAAGTGAATAAGGATGAGAGAAAAGGTTGGCTGTCCATCTCTAGAGATGTGAGAACCACGAATCCGCAAACGTTGCGTCTGGGATGTTGGCACTGCACGTGGCTGATTCGTAAGATTCCTGGAAGATCTAAGACCTGACAAGAGTTTCTAGTTCAATCACCTGCAAAAGCAGGAGTGGGGTACAAAGGGTTTAAAAAGAGCTGGCTTACCTCCGACCGGTCAGAGTTTGCATCCGTTCCTGAGACTTCGGCCCAGATGCTGTTCAGAGGTAGGCCAGTTCCAAATTCTCTATAATCTCCCCAAATGATCATATTTGATAACTCTACCTATCTGTCTCTCTCACTCAACCTTTTCTCTCATCGTAGCAATGGTTTATGATATTTATGTTTGTATCCTCTGTGTAAATTATAGTTTTAAAAAGGAATTTCCGCTTCTCTAAAATATTTCCCCATTGTCTATATCTCTAAATCCCGTCCTTGCTAATCAGTCCCTTACAATATCATATTCAATACAACTCAGGAGAATAATATTCTGCCAGAGAAGACTTCTATCTCTGTTGAAAATGGTACATGGTAGGAAAAAAAAAAAAAACTATTACAGTTTTGGAATCAGCACATGAAATTTAGTAAAGTAGACCTACTTTGTAGGAAACCCAGAATCATGCATGTATGTTATTGAAAAAAAAATGTTGTTCTGATTTAATTTAATTTGGCTTAAGAGGCCAATTATATGTATGTATGTAGTAAATATGTATTTAGAAAAGAAAACAGTAAATGAAATCTAGGCGCACGGTAGTGCTCCATGCCGAGTTCCGGCCTAAGCATACTGTGTGTATATTACAGGAGGTCTTAGAGCCGATTTTTACACTATCATAACCTTCAACCAGGTAAAGATTAAGTTATGAAATTTTACACAGGTATTATACTACTAGATGTAAGTAAAACTGGAAATTTTCCAATTTTTACAATTCTTAGGTATAAGCGAGACAAAATCGGGATTTATAGGACTCACTCACTCACTCACTCACTGACTCATCAAAATTGTTAGACACTTCCCATGATGCTAGAGACTTGAAATTTTGCAGGATGATAGATATGAGAGTGTTATTAAAGGAAAAATTCAAAAAATCCGGAAAAGTTGTGTTTGACACCGCTTCCGGGGCGGGGGCGTGCCAGTTTTGTACTTCCTACGGAATCCCATCATTCCGTCCGAAACCCATGATGTGGGGTATCAAATAAATCGTCTCGGTATGAAGAACCTATATTTGATGTTTTAAGAAACATTTAGGCGCCTATAGGCTCGGTCAAAATCTTATACCAGCTGTCTGTCTGTATGTTTGTTCCTTATACAAATCTGAACCGTTTGACCGATTTTGTCTTGATGCGGGGAGAACCATAGGCTAGTTGAATATCGTCTATCAGCTGTTTGCCTAACTGTTTATTCCTTATACAAATCCACAAGATTTGACCGATTTTGACCAAATATGGTACACAAGTAGGTCTTTATCCGGGTAGTGTCATAGGCTAGGTCAAAATCGTCTATCAGCGGTCTGTCTGCATGTTTGTTCCTTACACAAATTCACACCATTTGACCGATTTTGACGAAACTTGGCACACAGGTAGGTCTTGGTCCGGGGAACGCTTTAGGGTAGGTCAAAAAGGTATTTCAGCTGTCTGCCTGCATTTTCGTTCCTTACACAAATTCACACCGTTTGGCTTATTTTGACCAAACTTGGCACTTAGGTAGATCTTAATACGGGAGTGTCATATTACCTATGACGTTTTGTACATTTTGTTCCATCGGAAATCCATCATTCCTTCTGAAACCCATCATGTGGGGTATCAAATGAATCGTCTTGGTTAGGAGAATCTATATTTGATGTTTTAAGAAACATTTCGATGCATCTTAACAAAAACACGTGTGTCTTCTTTCTTAAATGTTGTAAATAAAGTCGTAAGGGATAACTGCATAATATACTTGAAAGCAGATACGAAGTTTTTCAAAGTCATCTAAATTACAAACTTTAGGATCACAAACCCAAAATGTATCGTCATGGTTCTTTTCTTTTTCTTGAAGGCCTTCTACACTTTCCCTATTGTGATCTTTATCCTCGGGATAAGGTTCCTGTGTTATACAGTGTAACAGTTTAGTTAGGAGAGCAATCAATTTGTCCTCTTTTAATAATCTTATCTTTTTGTTCAAAGCTGACGTTTCCATATAGACTTACTACTTTGCTAGTCGCCTCCGTTGCGATCAAGCAGTAAATAAATAAATAAATAAACAATTTGTCCTCTAGAGTACTATCTTCTGGAATAGCTTCTAACTTTTCTAGTCTAGTGATTAGCTGTATGTAGGTTGATTATTGGTATCAAATATCAAGCAGTAAGGAGAACTTTATCTAAAGGCCCTGGTTTTATATGAAGTACAAAAGCCAGTAGGTATGCGGCAACTAAATTTTCATTAATACTTAGAAAAAAGTAATGAGATCCCGAAAAAAACATAAATGTAAAATAGAGGCCAAGTTCCTCCCCCCACAAAGAAACACTCCCTTCCCCAAAAAGCGAGAAATATCTTCTCCTAAAACCCCCAAAAAACGCCTTACCATCCTAACCTCCAAAAAAAGTAGTATGAGTTGGTGTATTAAGTGTACCATATTTTCAACCAAAAATATTTGCCAATACAAGAGATGATACGAGAAAGAAATGTCCAAGTTCATTACTTAGAAGACCTATTAGTAACTTACTAAGAACTGTAATGACACTTCAACTGACCTTTAAAAACAACAGTAAAAATACTTATATCCAGTTACTAAAATATCACTTTCCTCAACCAGGTATATTCTTAAACTTGCCAATGTTTTTCTTTGTGGCGAAATTATCTTTATAGAGAAAACTAAACATTACCAAGTTTAAGAATATACCTGGTTGAGGAAAGTGATATTTTAGTAACTGGATATAAGTAATTTTATTGTTGTTTTTAAAGGTCAGTTGAAGTGTCTTTACTGTTCTTAGTGAGTAACTATGAGGTCTTCTAAGTAATGAACTTGGACATTTCTTTCTTGTATCATCTCTTGTATTGGCAAATATTTTTGGTTGAAAATACACTTAATACACCAACTCAAACTATTTTTTTTGGAGTGTAGGATGGTAAGGCGTTTTTGGGGGGTTTTAGGAGAAGATATTTCTCGCTTTTTGGGGAAGGGAGTGTTTCTTTGTGGGGGGAGGAACTTGGCCTCTATTTCACATTTATGTTTTTTTCGGGATACATAATTCCAAATGTTCTGCCCATGAAGACAACTCTCAAAGTGATCATAAAATATAAAGAACATATCCTTATAAATTCAGGTGGTCAATGATATTACTCTAAGAAGCTGTTTTCATTGAATCCTAAGAAACATTTATGTAGGAAAAATACATTATGTTTAAATGGAAATGTTTATAAATAAAGATATCTACCAGGTAGCTAAAATTACTATATATTTATATATTAAACGAAGAGTTCCAGACAAGAAAACCTGGTAAAAAAATTTCGGATTACATTGAATTATTTAACAAATTTGTCTTGTGACGCTAAAAACGGACACAATAGTATTAAGATTGAAAATATGACAACTTACCTTTAAATTTTCGAGCAAGATGCCAAATATTGAGCAACTATTTACCTAAAAAAAAAAAAAAGTTTGTGTTAATATTCAATCATTTATATAGAAAATTTGATTAAAAAAAAAATGATTAGATGTTCAAAATGATTATTTATGAAAGCAAGCTATTAATCATGCCGTAATTTAAGCAAGCAATGCCGTAATTTAATTTCTTTATTGGTTATTATATTCTGTATATGAATACATCTGACAATATGATACGATATGAAGATTGTGTGCTCAAGGCTTCCCAACTTGATCCTCGATTAGCATCAGAAGGACGCTGAGATGACGTTAAAAGGGGCCTACACAAGCTCCCTACTACTGTGTCCAGTGGCTGGAGTCGAAGAGAGATCGGTGAACCACGGACATTGATGCACTTGAAGGAAGAAAAGCCATTGCTAACACTTCACTCGGTCAATGCAGCAGATCTCTGGGCCACTGTCTTCTGAGTCGCCTTGGCGGAGAGAGTGGTAGGTGAAGTTCGATAGGGAAAGGACTTTAGGGTTTTAAGGTTAAGGATGGAATCATTGAACGGAGTATCGTATATGGTTCTTAGGACTTTGGATTCGAATCTTTGGATCATCTGAAGTACAAACATTCCTTTAACTTAACTAAGGCTTTCATTTTTATTCATGAAATTTATCCATATTCAGCAAATGGCATTTCTCCTAATGCTACTTCGCTGGTAAGAATGATTACTAATGGTGTAACGTCAACCTTCCCTATGAAAAGTGAGAGAAAACGCTGAAATCTTTTAAAACAACTTTTTTTCAGCTACAATAATGAAAACGTTTTTTTTTTTTTCTTTAACATATCTTTATTTATTTATTCATTCATTCATCCATAACTGGCGACTATAATTCTTCAAGATGGTATGCTCTAATGAACCATCTTTGTGAAAAAAAAAAAAAAAAAAAAATGATTTCCTTATTCCCATATATTTTAGAGATTCCTGTAGAAGCCCATAAAGCCCCTATTTCTTCAGCAGATGTCTTCAAATGATTTCCTTATTCCCATATATTTTAGAGATTCCTGTAGAATCCCATAAAGCCCCTATTTCTTCAGCAGATGTCTTCAAATGATTTCCTTATTCCCATATATTTTAGAGATTCCTGTAGAATCCCATAAAGCCCCTATTTATTCAGCAGATGTCTTCAAATGATATCCTTATTCCCATATATTTTAGAGATTCCTGTAGAATCCCATAAAGCCCCTATTCATTCAGCAGATGTCTTCAAATGATTTCCTTATTCCCATATATTTTAGAGATTCCTGTAGAATCCCATAAAGCCCCTATTTATTCAGCAGATGTCTTCAAATGATTTCCTTATTCCCATATATTTTAGAGATTCCTGTAGAATCCCATAAAGCCCCTATTTCTTCAGCAGATGTCTTCAAATGATTTCCTTATTCCCATATATTTTAGAGATTCCTGTAGAATACCATAAAGCCCCTATTTATTCAGCAGATGTCTTCAAATGATTTCCTTATTCCCATATATTTTAGAGATTCCTGTAGAATCCCATAAAGCCCCTATTCATTCAGCAGATGTCTTCAAATGATTTCCTTATTCCCATATATTTTAGAGATTCCTGTAGAATCCCATAAAGCCCCTATTTATTCAGCAGATGTCTTCAAATGATTTCCTTATTCCCATATATTTTAGAGATTCCTTTAGAATCCCATAAAGCCCCTATTTATTCAGCAGATGTCTTCAAATGATTTCCTTATTCCCATATATTTTAGAGATTCCTGTAGAATACCATAAAGCCCCTATTTATTCAGCAGATGTCTTCAAATGATTTCCTTATTCCCATATATTTTAGAGATTCCTGTAGAATACCATAAACCCCCTATTTATTCAGCAGATGTCTTCAAATGATTTCCTTATTCCCATATATTTTAGAGATTCCTGTAGAATCCCATAAAGCCCCTATTTATTCAGCAGATGTCTTCAAATGATTTCCTTATTCCCATATATTTTAGAGATTCCTGTAGAATACCATAAAGCCCCTATTTATTCAGCAGATGTCTTCAAATGATTTCCTTATTCCCATATATTTTAGAGATTCCTGTAGAATCCCATAAAGCCCCTATTTATTCAGCAGATGTCTTCAAATGATTTCCTTATTCCCATATATTTTAGAGATTCCTGTAGAATCCCATAAAGCCCCTATTTATTCAGCAGATGTCTTCAAATGATTTCCTTATTCCCATATATTTTAGAGATTCCTTTAGAATCCCATAAAGCCCCTATTTATTCAGCAGATGTCTTCAAATGATTTCCTTATTCCCATATATTTTAGAGATTCCTGTAGAATCCCATAAAGCCCCTATTTCTTCAGCAGATGTCTTCAAATGATTTCCTTATTCCCATATATTTTAGAGATTCCTGTAGAATCCCATAAAGCCCCTATTTCTTCAGCAGATGTCTTCAAATGATTTCCTTATTCCCATATATTTTAGAGATTCCTTTAGAATCCCATAAAGCCCCTATTTATTCAGCAGATGTCTTCAAATGATTTCCTTATTCCCATATATTTTAGAGATTCCTGTAGAATCCCATAAAGCCCCTATTCTTTCAGCAGATGTCTTCAAATGATTTCCTTATTCCCATATATTTTAGAGATTCCTGTAGAATCCCATAAAGCCCCTATTTCTTCAGCAGATGTCTTCAAATGATTTCCTTATTCCCATATATTTTAGAGATTCCTTTAGAATCCCATAAAGCCCCTATTTATTCAGCAGATGTCTTCAAATGATTTCCTTATTCCCATATATTTTAGAGATTCCTGTAGAATACCATAAAGCCCCTATTTATTCAGCAGATGTCTTCAAATGATTTCCTTATTCCCATATATTTTAGAGATTCCTGTAGAATCCCATAAAGCCCCTATTTCTTCAGCAGATGTCTTCAAATGATTTCCTTATTCCCATATATTTTAGAGATTCCTGTAGAATACCATAAAGCCCCTATTTATTCAGCAGATGTCTTCAAATGATTTCCTTATTCCCATATATTTTAGAGATTCCTGTAGAATCCCATAAAGCCCCTATTCTTTCAGCAGATGTCTTCAAATGATTTCCTTATTCCCATATATTTTAGAGATTCCTGTAGAATACCATAAAGCCCCTATTTATTCAGCAGATGTCTTCAAATGATTTCCTTATTCCCATATATTTTAGAGATTCCTGTAGAATACCATAAACCCCCTATTTATTCAGCAGATGTCTTCAAATGATTTCCTTATTCCCATATATTTTAGAGATTCCTGTAGAATCCCATAAAGCCCCTATTTATTCAGCAGATGTCTTCAAATGATTTCCTTATTCCCATATATTTTAGAGATTCCTGTAGAATCCCATAAAGCCCCTATTTATTCAGCAGATGTCTTCAAATGATTTCCTTATTCCCATAGATTTAGATTTTTAGAGACAAGGTGCCCGGC
This sequence comes from Gonocerus acuteangulatus, assembly GCA_946811695.1. Classification (NCBI taxonomy): domain Eukaryota; kingdom Metazoa; phylum Arthropoda; class Insecta; order Hemiptera; family Coreidae; genus Gonocerus; species Gonocerus acuteangulatus. Next base: position 163,463,654 of record OX328123.1, read on the forward strand.
TAACCGGGGAACCGCACCGAGGCCTATAAGACCTATTGTGCCACCTGACGTGTCGTTCTGTTACAATGCCAGACCCGTATCAGAGATGAACTTCCTTAACGTTGTGATGTTCAGCTCCGGTATCCTCCTTGGATCATCAATTATCGTCGTCCCAAAGTGCAAATACCTCTTGGCTGCCAGCGTCGTGCATCTGCATACAATGTGGTATGGGGTCTCGTCGTCCTCAGAGCACAATCTGCACCATGTTGTATTAGAGAGTCCCATGGAGTAGAGGTGTCTCCGTAGTTTGCAGTGCCCTGTAATTAGGGCTGTCAGTAGTTTCACCTTGCTTCTACATAGCTTAAGCAGTGAATCCGTTCTTTTCTTATCCGCAAAGACCATAAATTGCTTCGCCTGTCTCTGGGTAGCACTTCTGCTCCATTTCCTCTTGTGTTCAGCTTCAGCCCACCTACGGATGCTCAATCTGGCAACAGCCGGTTCAATTCCACATATTGGTTCTGGTGAAAAAGGTGTCATGGATGCTCCTATATTAGCCAATTCATCAGCCTTCTCATTCCCAGGTATGCCAGAGTGCCCTGGTACCCACTCTAGTTTGACCTCGTTTTTCCTGCCTAGATTATCCAAGCTATCCTTACACTCCTGTACGACCTTAGATTTTATTCTGTTTGCAGCTAATGCCCTTATAGCGGCTTGGCTGTCCGAGAATATTGTAAAGCGTTTGTCTCTAGGATGTCCGCTGTTCATGATGTCCGCACACATACTAATGGCCAATACCTCAGCTTGAAACACTGTAGCATAATTGCCAAGTGGTATGTTGAGACTGTGTGTGGTATCCTGAATCCACACCCCTGCTCCTGTACCTAGTTCAGTTTTCGAGCCGTCGGTAAATCCATAGCTGTCTACCCGGCTTTGTATCATTTTATGTCCCATCGCCTCCTCTCTTGTTTTGATTATTGTAACAAAATTTGAGCTGAAGGTAATCTGGTCTTGGTAGTCCGAGGGCATGCAGAGAATTGGTTCCTGCAGATTCCTCCGGATAATATCACAGTGTGCACTAAACGTTGGACATGGTTTCTGTCCCAATATACTGAACCTATATGCCGTATGTCTAGCCGTTTCTTCAACAAAAATCTCTATTGGCCTTAGGTTAAGCAGGATCTCCATAGCCCCCGTGGGGGTGGAGCCCATTGCGCCTGTAATCATCAGGCAAGCCATCCTTTGCGGAGAGCCTAGTATTCTCTTATTGATTGTAGTGTCGCAGCGATGCCACCACACTATTGCACCATACGTAATTATCGGTCTCACAATCGCAGTGTAGATCCAATGCATAGCCTTGGGGGTTATGCCCCTGTTGTTCCCAACAACTCTCCTGCATGCCCACAGGGTCCGTGTGGCCTTGTTGGCTGTGTTGTGGATGTGCTCCTTCCAGTTAAGTTTCGAGTCCAAGGTGACTCCTAAATATTTTACTGTACTGGAATAACTTAAATTGCTGCCTGCAAGCCTCGGTGTGCCTAGTCCCTCCACTTTCCTTCTTGTTGTGAAGGGTACCAGTGTAATCTTCTGCGGGTTGATCTTAAGATGTTTATCCCTGCACCATTCGTCCACAATGCGTAGTGCTGCATCGAGCAGTTCAGCTAGAGTAGGTAATACCTTCCCCGCCACTGTAATCACCAGGTCATCAGCATACGCCTGTACGTTAAATCCCTGATCCTTGAGTCTTGTCAGCAGTTTATCTACCACCATACACCACAACAAAGGTGATAAGACTCCCCCCTGGGGGCAGCCTGACCTTGGTTTGATATGTTTGCAGTAAGTTCCCTCTAACAGTCTTATGGTACGGTCTCTCAAAAGGGTTACCGTCCAGTCTGTTAGGAATTCCTCTACTTCCCTGCTGACCATGGCGTCTCTAACCGCCGCGATGGGAGTTTTATCAAACGCTCCCTCCACGTCTAGAAATGCACATAGTGCTGTCTCCTTGTACTGTACAGTCCTCTCCAGCTTGCACATCAGATCATGTAGTGCTAATTCGCACGATTTGCCTGTCTGATATGCGTACTGTTGCTTGTCAAGAGGATTATGTCTTAGCGCAGAATCCCTGATGTGTCTGTCTATGATCTTCTCTAGTGTTTTGAGTAAGAAAGATGATAGACATATCGGCCTGTAGTCCTTTGCATACAGGTGTGACGCTCTTCCTGGTTTGGGGATAAAGCATAGTCTGGCTACTCTCCAGTTCCGTGGTATGTAGCCTAGTACAAGACTACTTCTGAAGAGCGTAATAAGTGCTGATAAAAGTATCTCCATCCCTTGTTGCAAAAAGGCAGGATAGATCCCATCTATTCCCGGTGATTTGTATGGACTGAAGGTCCTGATGGCCCATCTGACGTGAGCCGCTCTCACTACCTCCTTTCCACGTTTCCATACCTCCGGTTTACCTCTCCTGATTGGACAATCATTGTCATCCGGATTAACCAGCTCGCTGTCAGGAAAGTGTGTTGCAAGTATGTAGTCCAGGGATTCCTCGGCTGACTCCGTGAAACCTTCTTCTTTCTTCACAGTCCCCATATTTTTCGAAGGACTTTTCGCGAGTATCTTGTGGAGTCTTGAGTATTCCGCTATACATCCCACCTCAGAGCAGAATTTCCTCCAGGCCTCTCTCTTCGCTTTCCTCACGGCAGCTGTGTGCTGTGCCATTTTCTTCCTGTACTCCTCCCAGGACCCATTCCTTTTAGCCTTATTAAAGAGTCTTCTCGTCTCCCTCCGGAGCTGTGATAGGTCTTTGTTCCACCATGTGGAATTGCTGTTATTGTTCTGAACCTTCCCAACACAGCTATCCTCATACGCCTTGATAACAGCTTCCGTGAGAAAATTGTTCATAACCTCTAGGTCAAGACAAGTGTTAACCCTCTGTGGACAGCTATCCATCCTATAGGCTAGAATTTCCCTATACCGATCCCACTCAGTGTATCTTGGATTTCTTAGGATAAGAGCTACAGGCCCTTCCCCATCTAACCTATATGTAATGTACCTGTGATCTGATCCCGAAACTTCCTGCTCTACCCTCCAGTTCCTGATCACCGTTGTTAACCACCTAGTAGCAAGGGTAATATCAATGACTTCCCTCCTATTCTTAATTATGAAGGTTGGCTCATTACCTTTATTGACAACGTGCAAGTCATTATTCATAATATATTCTAATAGTAACTCACCTCTAGGATTACAATTAGTACTTCCCCAGATTGTGTGGTGTGCATTTGCGTCGCATCCTACCAGACACTGCAGTCCTCTCCTCCTACAGTGTTCCACGGCGCTCCGCATTCTCTCTCCAGGTGGATTGCACTGCTCGTATGGGAGGTAGGCCGAGGCCACCACCACTTCTCTCAGCACACCTCCCTCCTTATTCCCATATATTTTAGAGATTCCTTTAGAATCCCATAAAGCCCCTATTTATTCAGCAGATGTCTTCAAATGATTTCCTTATTCCCATATATTTTAGAGATTCCTGTAGAATCCCATAAAGCCCCTATTTCTTCAGCAGATGTCTTCAAATGATTTCCTTATTCCCATATATTTTAGAGATTCCTGTAGAATCCCAAAAAGCCTCTATTTCTTCAGCAGATGTCTTCAAATGATATCTTCAGTTGGAGTAGCCTACTGTATTTTTTTTCAGGCTTTTTTTCAGTAAAGTTTCTTCTCATATACAAAACTTTTGATTCTTAAATCCAATCATGAGATATTCGTTTCTCTGCCTTGAGTGGCCAATTCTGAGTCGAGCAAGTACAATCTCTTCTTTTCTCTTGTCACGGTAGATGGATGTCTGTTCCAGATTCTACTTATTCACTGACACTTACAAGGGGAGTATACAGCGGTGGGGTCACAGATCTGGTCCATTTTTTTTTTCTGGTGATTCTACATCGAAAAATAGTCGACACGTGTCCGAGCGTTCCGTCCAATGCGCCTTAGGAGCCGAGAAATAAAATAAAATAGGTTGAAAGTGCTTTATTTTTTATATCGAGTTTAGAAAATGATATCGACATGATTTTTTCACCAATTCATTCGTTTTATAGATTAGATTTAAAGAAAAATATAATCGTTAAACAATAATTTATATTTCGTCAAATAAATTAAAAAATATGCTCATGCTTTCAAGTAAACTAGTATTATATTTTTTTTTTTTTAAACCAAAAATAATAGCAGATTTAAAAACAGCACCCCAAGAAACTCTAATGTGGTTATTATCATTGAACGGCGCTAATGGCCCAGATTTGTCGATACGCCGTTAAAAAAAAAAAATCATTGATTTTTCTCAGTCTGGAAGAGACTAAAAAATTTGTAAGCTAAAAAGTAACCTGACGTTTTGAAATTCAATATCTCCCCTTGAGATAATTCGATTTTTACGTAATTGAAATTTATTCAAAAGAAGAAAAACTGTTTTCTCCAACCATATAAATGACTATTGTATTATCTCAAAAGGTACTACCAAAAAATGGTTTTCAAAATAAAAGTAAAATGTAAACTTTTTTGCATATAACGTCAATCCTAGAACATTAGGGCCTTTATCGACCCTCCAAGTTTGGTTTGAATCGGGCAAATATTCTTTGAAATATGGCCGGATTGTTGAATCTTTAAAAACATTTTAAGGGTCCCCCTTAGCGAAATTTAAAATACATTTTTTTTTTTTTTAATGTCCCCAAAAATGTGCTACAAACGAATCTGGCATCCGTTTTAAATCAATTTTTTTTTTTTTGTAATGGGTAACTTTTTAAATGCTGGTATATGGAATATTTTAGCAGAATAATGACTTCTATAGAGTCGAGTATGTAAAACAATTTTTTATCTAAAAAATAAATAATCTGGGGTCCAGATCGGTGACCCCACCGCTGTATACTCCCCTTGTTAGTCAGTGTGATTGAATGTTTGAGCTCATACTGTCTTGCAGGAAGTTTTGCATGTGAATCTACTAGTGAGCTTCTTCCTAAACCTTCATGCCCTGGTAACACTGTAATCTGCTAAAAATCTTAAACCCCCATGCCATGGTAGACAATACACTGTAATCTGCTAAGAAGGGCTCGCTGGCAGAGGTCTCGTTACCCATCCGACCACACTTCCTTCAATCGACTTACTCGCCTCCTAAAAAAAGCCTTATCCGAATTCCGATCTGAATCCTTTAATGATTACCTCCAATCACTCACCACCGAAGACAACTCTCTCTGGCAAGCCACCCGTAAAATCCTAAAATTCCATTCCGTTCCTCAACCTCTTCAACGCAGCGACGGAACTTGGGCTAGAAGTGATGAAGATAAAGCCGAACTATTCGCTTCCCATCTGGAATCTACTTTTTCCCCTCATCCAGAAACCAGCTCCTCCCAAGACCTAGAAATACAAGATTACCTGAATACCCCTCTTCCACTCTCCCTTCCTCCTAAAGCATTCCATCCTGCAGAAGTTAAATACATTATCAGACACCTCCCAAGAAAATCTCCCGGTTATGACCTTATAACAGCCCTAATCCTAAAAAATCTACCTCACAAAGCAATTATTTTTCTCGCCTACATATTCAATTCAATCCTACGTACTACCCACTTCCCAAATCCATGGAAACATTCGATAATAATCCTTATACCTAAACCTCAGAAATCTCCCAAGAATCCATCTTCCTATCGCCCTATCAGTTTGCTCCCAATTATATCCAAGATATTTGAAAAACTTCTCCTTAAAAGAATTCTGTCCACGATCCCTCCAAATTCCTTACCAGATCACCAGTTTGGTTTTCGTCCTCAGCATTCAACCATCCAACAATGCTTCAGCGTTGTTGACACTATATCCCACGCGCTTGAAAGTAGAAACTACTGCACGAGTGCCTTTCTCGACGTCGCCCAAGCGTTCGATCGTGTTTGGCACCCGGGGTTGTTATACAAAATAAAGCGCATACTTCCTCACACATATTTCCTAATCCTGCAATCCTATCTATCTAACCGCTCCTTCCAAGTAAGATCCGGTTCCGCATTGTCTAGTTCCCATCCCATTTCCTCCGGAGTACCACAGGGAAGTATTCTTGGTCCTCTCCTCTACCTTTTATACACCGCAGACATCCCTACCCACCCCAGCACCCACTTAACTACCTATGCTGATGATACAGCCATATTTTCCTCCTCTCCTGACCCCGTAACTGCTTCCTGTTATCTACAAGAACATCTGGAATCTGTCGAGCACTGGTGCAACAAGTGGAAAATAAAGGTGAATCCTGAGAAATGCTGCCAAATCACATTCACCCTCAATAAGAGAACCTGCCCTCCAGTCATCATATTCAGCCACGAACTCCCCATATCCAACGAGGTGCGCTACCTGGGATTATTACTGGACAGTAGACTCACTTGGAACCCACACACCCGACTGAAAAGACAGGAACTGAACAGGAGATACGGACTCTTACGACGACTACTGGGACCTTCATCAAAACTGACAATACACAACAAACTCATTGTTTACAAAACCATAATCCGACCTATTTGGACTTACGGACTTGAACTCTGGGGTACAACTAAAACTTCTAACATACAGAGAATACAGGCATTCCAATCCAAAGTCCTCCGCAAAATAGTTAATGCTCCTTTCTATGTTTCCAATAAAACCCTTCATAGTGACCTCAACATCCCTTTCGTTCAAGAACTGGCAAAATCCCGCTTCCTAACGTTTCATTCCAAACTGTCCTTCCATCCTAATCCCAGAGCACAAACACTTTCCTCCCAAACTCACCCCAAAAATCCGCCTAGAAGGCTCAAGAGACATTGGCCTCGTGATCAATTAACTGAATAGGGACAAAACATTATTCTAAGTAGGAAGTGCCAGTATTGATTGGCTCCTTCCAAAAGTGTTATTATTATTGTGTTATTATTTTTATTATTATTTCCTATTCATTGTTTTTGTTTGTTTTGTTTTTTATGTACTTTTTCTTTCTTTTTTTTATTTTTTTTTATTTGTTTTTATTTTTTTTTTTATTTGCTTATTTGTTTTTTATTTATTTTGTATTTCATCTCAATTCTGTATATAATTATTATTTTTATCTGAGAGCAAACTTAACTAATGTACTCTCCAAATGTACAGATGTTAAATAAACGTATTACTAAAAAAAAAAAAAAAAAAAAATCTGCTAAGAATCTTAAACCCCCATGCCATGGTAGACAATACACTGTAATCTGCTAAGAAACTTAAACCCCCATGCCATGGTAGACAATACACTGTAATCTGCTAAGAATCTTAAACCCCCATGCCATGGTAGACAATACACTGTAATCTGCTAAAAATCTTAAACCCCCATGCCATGGTAGACAATACACTGTAATCTGCTAAAAATCTTAAACCCCCATGCCATGGTAGACAATACACTGTAATCTGCTAAAAATCTTAAACCCCCATGCCATGGTAGACAATACACTGTAATCTGCTTGGTAGGTGAGCGAATAGTTTCTGAAATGTCTATTTTTATTGGATGCGTGGAGTATCTGTCCGCTAGTGCCTGTAGTGTGTTCAGTGAGTCAGTGGATAGAATCACGTCTCGTCTGCTAGTGCCTGCAGTGTGTTCAGTGAGTCAGTGGATAGAATCACGTCTCGTCTGCTAGTGCCTGTAGTGTGTTCAGTGAGTCGGTGCATAGAATCACGTCTCGTCTGCTAGTGCCTGTAGTGTGTTCAGTGAGTCAGTGGATAGAATCACGTCTCGTCTGCTAGTGCCTGTAGTGTGCTCAATGAGTCAGTGCATAGAATCACGTCTCGTCTGCTAGTGCCTGTAGTGTGCTCAGTGAGTCGGTGCATAGAATCACGTCTCGTCTGCTAGTGCCTGTAGTGTGTTCAGTGAGTCAGTGCATAGAATCACGTATCGTCTGCTAGTGCCTGTAGTGTGTTCAGTGAGTCAGTGCATAGAATCACGTATCGTCTGCTAGTGCCTGTAGTGTGTTCAGTGAGTCATTGATAGAATCACGTCTCGTCTGCTAGTGCCTGTAGTGTGCTCAGTGAGTCGGTGCATAGAATCACGTCTCGTCGGCTAGTGCCTGTAGTGTGCTCAGTGAGTCGGTGCATAGAATCACGTCTCGTCTGCTAGTGCCTGTAGTGTGCTCAATGAGTCGGTGTATAGAATCACGTCTCGTCTGCTAGTGCCTGTAGTGTGCTCAATGAGTCGGTTCATAGAATCACGTCTCGTCTGCTAGTGCCTGTAGTGTGCTCAATGAGTCGGTGCATAGAATCACGTCTCGTCTGCTAGTGCCTGTAGTGTGCTCAATGAGTCGGTGCATAGAATCACGTCTCGTCTGCTAGTGCCTGTAGTGTGCTCAATGAGTCGGTGCATAGAATCACGTCTCGTCTGCTAGTGCCTGTAGTGTGCTCAGTGAGTCGGTGCATAGAATCACGTCTCGTCCGCTAGTGCCTGTAGTGTGCTCAATGAGTCAGTGCATAGAATCACGTCTCGTCCGCTAGTGCCTGTAGTGTGCTCAATGAGTCGGTGCATAGAATCACGTCTCGTCCGCTAGTGCCTGTAGTGTGCTCAGTGAGTCGGTGCATAGTATCACGTCTCGTCTGCTTGTGCCTGTAGTGTGCTCAATGAGTCGGTGCATAGAATCACGTCTCGTCTGCTAGTGCCTGTAGTGTGCTCAGTGAGTCGGTGCATAGAATCACGTCTCGTCCGCTAGTGCCTGTAGTGCGCTCAATGAGTCAGTGCATAGAATCACGTCTCGTCCGCTAGTGCCTGTAGTGTGCTCAATGAGTCGGTGCATAGAATCACGTCTCGTCTGCTAGTGCCTGTAGTGTGCTCAGTGAGTCGGTGCATAGAATCACGTCTCGTCTGCTAGTGCCTGTAGTGTGCTCAATGAGTCGGTGCATAGAATCACGTCTCGTCTGCTAGTGCCTGTAGTGTGCTCAGTGAGTCAGTGCATAGAATCACGTCTCGTCTGCTAGTGCCTGTAGTGTGCTCAGTGAGTCGGTGCATAGAATCACGTCTCGTCTGCTAGTGCCTGTAGTGTGTTCAGTGAGTCAGTGCATAGAATCACGTATCGTCTGCTAGTGCCTGTAGTGTGTTCAGTGAGTCAGTGCATAGAATCACGTATCGTCTGCTAGTACCTGTAGTGTGTTCAGTGAGTCAGTGATAGAATCACGTCTCGTCTGCTAGTGCCTGTAGTGTGCTCAGTGAGTCGGTGCATAGAATCACGTCTCGTCTGCTAGTGCCTGTAGTGTGCTCAGTGAGTCGGTGCATAGAATCACGTCTCGTCGGCTAGTGCCTGTAGTGTGCTCAGTGAGTCGGTGCATAGAATCACGTCTCGTCTGCTAGTGCCTGTAGTGTGCTCAATGAGTCGGTGTATAGAATCACGTCTCGTCTGCTAGTGCCTGTAGTGTGCTCAATGAGTCGGTTCATAGAATCACGTCTCGTCTGCTAGTGCCTGTAGTGTGCTCAATGAGTCGGTGCATAGAATCACGTCTCGTCTGCTAGTGCCTGTAGTGTGCTCAATGAGTCGGTGCATAGAATCACGTCTCGTCTGCTAGTGCCTGTAGTGTGCTCAATGAGTCGGTGCATAGAATCACGTCTCGTCTGCTAGTGCCTGTAGTGTGCTCAGTGAGTCGGTGCATAGAATCACGTCTCGTCCGCTAGTGCCTGTAGTGTGCTCAATGAGTCAGTGCATAGAATCACGTCTCGTCCGCTAGTGCCTGTAGTGTGCTCAATGAGTCGGTGCATAGAATCACGTCTCGTCTGCTAGTGCCTGTAGTGTGCTCAGTGAGTCGGTGCATAGTATCACGTCTCGTCTGCTTGTGCCTGTAGTGTGCTCAATGAGTCGGTGCATAGAATCACGTCTCGTCTGCTAGTGCCTGTAGTGTGCTCAGTGAGTCGGTGCATAGAATCACGTCTCGTCCGCTAGTGCCTGTAGTGCGCTCAATGAGTCAGTGCATAGAATCACGTCTCGTCCGCTAGTGCCTGTAGTGTGCTCAATGAGTCGGTGCATAGAATCACGTCTCGTCTGCTAGTGCCTGTAGTGTGCTCAGTGAGTCGGTGCATAGAATCACGTCTCGTCTGCTAGTCCCTGTAGTGTGCTCAATGAGTCGGTGCATAGAATCACGTCTCGTCTGCTAGTGCCTGTAGTGTGCTCAGTGAGTCGGTGCATAGAATCACGTCTCGTCCGCTAGTGCCTGTAGTGTGCTCAATGAGTCAGTGCATAGAATCACGTCTCGTCCGCTAGTGCCTGTAGTGTGCTCAGTGAGTCGGTACATAGAATCACGTCTCGTCTGCTAGTGCCTGTAGTGTGCTCAGTGAGTCAGTGCATAGAATCACGTCTCGTCTAGCCGTCCTAGGAATGTTGATCAGTCCAATATGAATGCCCTAGAACTCAGCTGTAAGTATCTTTAAGTCTCATGTTAGTGATAACGTCATCAACTACAGCTGATTTGGACCCACCGATGAAGTAAAGAGTTTATCAGTGATATCTAAGCGTGATTCATTGCAATGTTTTTTCAGACGAACCATTTTCACAACTTTTTTATATCATCCCTATATTATATTCCTTCATAATTATTTTTATGGGGAAAGGCCTTGCGCCCTTTAAAATGTTATCAACTCGCAGATATTGTAAATTTTTTTTGGGGTAACTTACGAAAGAAACATACTTATAATAAAATTTACGGCCAATTTATATTTGTGAAAGTAATTTTATTTCTCCCTCGTAGGTAGACTCTAGATAAATGTAAGAAAATTGACCGTGCGGTTACTATATAAAATAACTAAAAAGTAAATTTCATTGTGAATTTATCAAGAGATAGTACAGGGGGGGGGGGGGGGGGGGTAACATTTCTCAGCGATTCTTTACTAGCCCGCTACTGAGTTAGAGCTCTCAGCAGAAACTCTACCCACGTGTGTGCCGTCCCGAAAACTGATGGCCGCAATAAACCGAATTTCGGCCTTAACTGCCTTCCTTAAATTGAGAAATATATTCTTCGAGAGAAGATAAGATATTCCAGGTATCATTCTTCGCCTATCTTCCTCAAAACCGAGAAAGAGAAAAACACTTCTATAGAAATATCAATAAATTAATTCTTACAACAGGGTTCAACATTTGACAAAATCTAGTGAAACTGTAAACTATGTCTTGATTATTGCGTATGAGTGTGTGTGTGTGTGTGTGTGTGTGTGTGTGTGTGTGTGTGTGTGTGTGTGTATATATTTTCTAAAATATATTGTCCCAAACATGGTATTACGCTTATCGAAGGAATGTAAAGTTGTTTTAGGTTAGTTTTAGCGGGGTTCCTCCCTCCCTTCATAGGGAGGAACCCCGCTTATAAGGTTGATCTCATGAAACAATCCGGAAGTGCCGACTAGAAAAAATTGCGTTTCAGAATCCCTAGAGACCAAAAATAACGGTGGTTCAAATTTTGATGTACGGTACCGGCAAAGTACATAATCAGGCATTCTATAGAATGCCTACTGTGCTTTAGGCAAAGTATGAAATACAGGATTTGTAGCTTGTAGGAGTAACTGCCGGCGGTTCGATTGCGGATTATATCCATGATCATCGCGTCTGATGATGTCTAGGAGAATTAGAAGAATGTCTAAGGCGACTTTTGGGTATACGTGCTATGCGTTTCCGCTCGCTACGCTCGGTCAAGAAGATATCAAACCCCTAGTCAATCCAACTCGCCGAAATTAATAGAAGTTTATTAAATTCTGTGAGTTGGATTGACAAGGGTTTTGATATCTTCTTGAGCGCGCGTAGTGAGCGGAAACGCATAGCACGTATGCCCAAAAGCGACAGCTTACGACAGGTCAGCTACGACAGGTGAGTCTAAATTTCAATTACACTTCTTTATTAAGGATTATCGCGCAAATATGCTGTTTACGCCGTCTTAACAGTGAACTTTAGTGCTTAATAACTTCTTTCCTAGTTCAGAGAAACATTTTTTTTAACCGATTCGTGTTTAGTGCATCAAAATACGTTATAGTGCAAACTTTGAAGAAAATCGGTGCTAAGGAACCTTTATTTTAGTGATTTGCATTGATTCTGAACACTCAAATTCTACCTGTTGTCATTTCTATCAAGTATCTAAGTATGTAGTATACTCAAAACCTTTTTAGCACTTTCCTCCGAAGGAAAGTAGCTATTGAGGTTGGACTCATGACGGAATTTTTGAAAAATTTCTTCAAATCTTTATCGATCCTACCTAGTAGACACCGAAAATGACCCCCGTTAAAATTTATATATATCTATATATATATATATATATATATATATGCATATATATATATGTGTCTGTTAACACGATAGCGGCCAGAGTTTTTGTTTTTTCGTCACGAAACTTGGTATATAGCATTCAATTAGCAAACGATTGAACGAGTTCGTTAACCACCAAAGTCGGTCCACCGGAAGGGGGGGTTTACCCCGAACCCAAAACACTTATTTGACTATGTCAGCTGTAATATTTGTTATATTTCAACGAAACTTGGTATTCGTAGTGGTAATATAGAGAGAAAAGTGAGATATAAAAATGAACTAGATCGGTTCATTAGAAGGGGGGGTTTACTCCGGACCCACAATACCAATTCGCCACTACCAGCCGTGATTTTTGGTATATTTCGACGAAACTCGGTATTCGTAGTGCTAATCCACAGGTAAATATGTGTTGTAAAAATAAACGAAATCGGTTCATTAGGAGGGGGGGTTTACTCCGGACCCACAATACCAATTCGCCACTACCAGCCGTGATTTTTGGTATATTTCGACGAAACTCGGTATTCGTAGTGGTAATCTACATGTAAATATGTGTTGTAAAAATAAACTAAATCGGTTCATTAGAAGGGGGGGTTTACTCCGGACCCAAATTCCTAATATACTCATACCGGTCGTAATTTCTGCTGTATTGTAACGAAACGCGGTATACGTCGTGGGTAACTCATGAGAAAGAAGTGTTGTAAAAATGAGCTGAATCGGTCAATCGGAAAGCGGGGGTTTAATTTGTAATATATTTGAATAGAAAAGCCGGCAGACGTAGGTTCACAAAGCCGCCGCAAGGAGCGCTTTCTACCACTAGAGTGACTGTATCCTGTTCCTGCGTTAGATCAAAATACGATAATATGAGGATTTTTGTATTTATTACGTAGTGTAGTAGGTACCATGTGTAAACATAACTCTGGATGCAAATTAATAATTGATCAGTTACTCATTACAAAATGAGAACTATTCACGTTTTTATTTTATTTATGTAGGATATTTTAAGCAAATTGTTCTGGAAAGCAGTCTACACTACCCAAATTCTGAGGAAAGTGCTTAGTTATGCAGCTCCTGCGTGACGGACTTTTAATTTTATAAAATGCCAAAAAAAGCAACAGGCATTCTACAGAATTCCTGGATCATATACTTTGCCGGTAACATGCCCCCCCCCCTTGTGGTCGGGGATGAAATTCGGTACAAAAATAGTTCTTCTAATTTGAAAGGTCAAGTTCGTTAACCAGCAGAATTCGCCCACCGGAACATAGTTTTCGGAGCGAATGCCGCGCGGAAAATATCGTTACGCTTACTTCATATGCTTGCAAGTACTCGTTTTATAGGATTATTGGCCTAGGAAAACGAACGAAACCATTTTCAAGGTGATAGCTTTAACCGTTTTCGAGAAAAATGGAAAAATAGTTTGAATTGAATACCGTTTCTGGTTTGGGTACTTACAATCATGGGATTCAGTTGAATATTTTTCTCAATGTTCATCAAAACTAATATGTTGAAATTTTGGTTACGTTTGGATTAAAGGAAGGGTTAGAATAAAATATTTTATTAACAGACATGAAAAGATTTGGTAACTTTTTTTTTTTTTTTTTTTTTTTACGGCGCATCTACACCTAGGTCATTAGCGCCGACATCCAGGGTGCAGCGAGGAATTTTACCAGCGAGCCGCGGGATGATAAAATTCCTGCCGGAGGTTGGGAATCGAACCCACCATCTCCCGCTTATGAATCCAAGGCGCTAGCCATTAGACCACGGGAGACCCCACTTTCCTTAATATCTCGAAAACGGTTGAGAATATTGGTAAGCGGAAGGTTACGATTTGAAAGCTTACTAAATTATCTACAAAAAAAATTCTAAAGAAATTTTTGATTAAGCAATCGTCAATCGGAGAAATAAGTGCTTCAAACTTCAAATGTGTTTGTTTTGTTCTTTTGACAGGGTTTTCGTAGTTTTTTAGCTCACATTTTAATGGGTTTTTGTTTTTTTGTTTAATTGCATTTATTTATAGAATTAGTATTACTGTAGAAGAAATCAAGAAAATTTGAATTTTTTTGATATTTGTTTTGATATTTGAAATAACTATTTGTAGTTGTGGGGTTGGCCAGCCAGTGGTAGGTGAGAATCCAGGTATAAGGGTACGCTGCCCCTTGGTGACGGGCCCTTTGTTTACGGGGGAAAGGTTGAACCAAAATAATAACGGTCTCTATTATAACCTTCCCAAATGACACTAGGAATAGGAATGAACCGCGCTAAGATGACGCAGTTCCTGCGAGTCGGACTTTATTAAAATAGGTTAGGAAGAGGGTGGGGTTAAATGGATATTTCGTTCAAATATGGATTTTGGTAAATTTTCAGATTAGAGAGCTGCTTTATGTTGGATTCATACATTTTAATCATAAAGGAGGGAAGATTCTGGGGAGGGGCGAGGGATAAACGTTAAATATCTACTCTTAGATTAACACTAACTGTACCCATTATGTTTTCCAACTAAATAGAAATATGTTATGAACAAAATGTGTGGATATATATACAGGGTGATTCAGGTTTAAGTAGCCAAACTCTAGGAGGTGAGTGTACACATAATTTCCAACAAAATATTTATGGATTGACTGGAATTAAAGAATGCCTTTATTAACTTTATAAATTCTAAGGATTCTATTCAGACGGTATTAAAATGTTACCAACACGTTGGGTGAAATGTATTGAGAGTATGGGACATTATTTTGCTTAAAGAACACAGTTATAAAATACTTTTTTACTTTACTACCGAAATCCTGAATTACTTTCCGGACAACCCAATAGAAATTAATAAGTAAGTCATTTCTTCATTAGAAATATAGAAGGGCAAACCTATTCATGGTTTTTTTTTTTATTTATGAAGGTTTGCTTAAGCAAATTATTGTAGAAAGAAGTGTACACTATCCACATTACGAGAAGTGTGCATACTTATGCAGCTTTCAGGGGTCTCCCGTGGTCTAGTGGCTAGCGCGCTAGATTCATAAGCGGGAGATGGTGGGTTCGATCCCCACCGGCGCCAGAAATTTTCTCATCTCAGGGCTCGCTGAGAAAATTCCTGGCTGCACCCTGGACGTCGGCGCTAATGGCCAAGATTTATGTCGATGCGCCGTAAAAAAAAAAAAAAAAAAAAAAAAAAATTATGCACCTTATGCGTGACGGTTATTTTAAAACACGCAGTTATCCAGCGTAATTATTTAATTAATTTTATAAATATATTCCTGATTTATTTTATACAACAAACAAGTCGTATTATAAAATATCTGGCTGTTAATTTAATAAAGTCAAAGAAGAATTTGGATGAAACAATTAATTTACTTTTAGGTATTTGTGTAAAGAAGGGATGAGTCCGTTCTCAAAGCATTGCCTGACAGAAGCACTGGTTTAATTAGCGAAACTCTAGAGGGCTTTTTACGGCAATCTCGGTGTCATGTGAGCACAAAGGAAACTTTGGTAGCATTATTATTTCAACAATTATAACAGTGCATGGTTTTGAAATTTTGTTTACTTCAAAGCGAAATTACGAATAACCTTGAAAATTAAAGAGACTCATTTTTAGACCACCTTGATTATTCAGACACACGTGTAGTAACGAAAACGTGCCATAATGCTTTCATTGCCAGGCATTGTGGACCACTCTTCGAAATTTGGGTGGCATCGAAAGTGTTAAATGAATTTAAATGATGATTTATTAGAAGCAGAAGCAAGAAAAAAACTAAGAACGTTTTTAATTTTTGAATTCATTCTTAAAAGTCAGGTAAAGAATTTCCTAAGCAAGATAGATAGGAAACGAACAAAGACAATTTTGTCCCTACATAGAAAGGCTATGAGGGAGACTATTGCTCTCTATACAGGTCATGGACATCAACAAAACATGCGCCTGGCAACAACCTCCTTATGAAGGATGTGTGGGATAGAGGAGGAAACACCTGTACACATAATTTGTGACAGTACAGTACTCGCACGCAGGTGCTTCATGCATTTTGGATATGCGAGAATAACTGACCCGGAAGGAGATTCTGACCTTACACCTCAGAAGATCATAGGGTTCGTCAAGGTTACTATAAATGGCCCAGCAGGTTATTAGGGGCATAATAGATTTTTTAGATCCAGTTGCTTTCCCCTTAGGGGGCCCTGATTCAATCTATCTATTTATTGGTCATATGATGAGCAATGGTTTAACTGGTTGACCAGTGGGGGTAAATTAAAATTTCACCGATGATGGAAGAATCTTAATGCGTTTTAGGACTCGGGGTTAGCCTCGCATAATTCTACAAATGCATATTAAAACATGGAAAATTTCTATTATTTAATTCTTTAGTTGTAACTTTTTTGGATTTGTAAATCATTTTTTTCAATATCAATTTTCATTCGAATACATTGTTTTTATTCAATAAAAATTTTCATTCAATAAATTATTTTTATTCAATAATGAATAAAAAGTTGCGTTAGTTATTGGACGACTGAATAATGAATGAAACTATTATTTATTATTCAGAATTAACTAAGAATTATTCGTTAGGCATCTGAATCGTTAGTTATTCTGAATTTCTTCCCCCAACACTGCTAAGCAGCAGGAAACAAACTAGAGAGAAGGTTCACTGTCAGTAGTCTACTGTAGATAGACATAGAACTTCATTAATCACTGTAAAAAGTAAACCATAAAAACACCGCTTTCTACATCAAATTTGTACAAAAGGATTAGACTTAGGAATAAACGAAGAAGGTAAATTTACTTTATATAGGATATTCCAGGCATCAAATACCTGGTGTTGCAGTTGAATAAGTTGGAGTGTATACACCGCGGCGTACCGCACATACAGGTAGCCTACATTGCAGAGATGATCCATAAAAAAGCGGTAAGTGGATAAGAAGAAATAATTGGCGGTATTTTTTTATACATTTATGCAATTTCTGAAGTCCCTTTCAAAATCATGGACCCTAACAAAAACAGGAATTCTTGAGCAAGAAATGTGCTTTCACTGAGGAAAATATGTTGTGTAGAGTTCAACATCACCGGGAATGAAGCGATTCTAAGAGGACTATTTATGATGGTAATAAGACATTATATTTTAGACTATGAAACTTTGGCTCACCATCAGCTAAACTTGGCGATAGCAGCTATACTATAAATAAATTAAAATTAAATAACTCTTAGAGCTCTGCGTGAATAATAAAGAACAGGGACATAGAAGCGCCTGGGGGAGGAAAGGGTAAAGAACAGGGACATAGAAGCGCCTGGGGGAGGAAAGGATAAAGAACAGGGACATAGAAGCGCCTGGGGGAGGAAAGGGTAAAGAACAGGGACATAGAAGCGCCTGGGGGAGGAAAGGGTAAAGAACAGGGACATAGAAGCGCCTGGGGGAGGAAAGGATAAAGAACAGGGACATAGAAGCGCCTGGGGGAGGAAAGGGTAAAGAACAGGGACATAGAAGCGCCTGGGGGAGGAAAGGGTAAAGAACAGGGACATAGAAGCGCCTGGGGGAGGAAAGGGTAAGCCATTCAATTACACTGTTCTGCACGAAAATACTCCTTCAAACCAAAACATGCTTTCTTACTGTTTTCAAATGTGCTGAACACGAATTTGAAGTCAGTTTCTGTCTATCACGCACAGTGTCTTGAGAAATTCTAGTTTTTTATCCAAAAATGTGAGTTTTTTGTAAATTTGACAAATTTTTTTTGGCATCAAAACATAGTGAAAAAAATTCAAAAGCCCGATGATTTTGAGCGCAATGAAGTATATTTGAAAGAAAAAAAAATTGATGGGAATATTACAAGTGGTTGAAGAAATATGGCTAAAAGTGTTTTTTCAGTTTTTGATCTGAGGCAGGGATTTGGTCTCTACCTGGATCTTTAGGGGAATGACCTTCCTTTCTCCATAAAATTGGGGCTAATGAAAAACTTCGTAAAAGCGATGGACAAGGAAGGAGAAGGTTTCATGTACTTAAAACAAAAATTTCCGCATCTCAGCGATGCTAAGATAAAGGCGGGAATTTTCGTAGGACCCCAAATTTGACATCTACTCAAGGACCTCACTTTTGAAGCAAAGTTAAATACTACTGAGAAAAAGGCTTGGATTGCTTTTCGAGGGGTATGTGCTAAGTTTTTGGGAAACGAAAAATCTAGAGACTACCGAAAAATAGTCCAAGAACTGCTTACTTCATATAAAACATTGGGATGCAATATGTCCTTAAAAATACATTCCCTGCATAGTCACCTAGACTTTTCCGCCCCAAATTTGGGTGCAGTTTCGGACGAACATGGAGAACGATTCCACCAAGACATATCCAGAATGGAAAAAAGATATACTGGCAAATGGAATGGTAAGATGCTGGCGGATTAATGCTGGACACTGCAGCAGGAGACAGAGGAGGGAGAGTACAAAAGAAAAAAAAATACTCATTGACGATGTGTGTATATTTTTTGAGTTGTGTCATATCTAGTATTATACCTGATAGCATGCAGGATTCAATTAATTATATTTTACCGTTGAAAAAGAAAAAAAATCTGTTGTAATAAAGACAATAATTTTCAAATACAATTTTTCATTTTTTTCCAAGTTTCTCCTCTTTTCTCTCAAAATCAAAGGGTGATAGAATTTTTCTGAGTTCAGATTCGGACTCAGCACACCTGAAAACATGAGAAACAGGCAAAATTGTTCAAGGGAGGGGAGAAAAGGTTTTTTTTGCAGAACAGTGTTATCTTTGTGAATGAACCTATGAATGAATACATAAAAAAAAAAAAAAAAAAAAAAAAAAAAAAAAAAAAAAAAAAAAAAAAAAAAAAAAAAAAAAAAAAAAAAAACTATATTCTGAGACTTTGTGCCTTAAGAATAACATAGAAATACAAATTTAAAATGAAACTCCAACTCTATACCTAAAGTAGAGACTCCAACTCTATACCTAGAGTAGAGACTCCAACTCTATACCTAGAGTAGAGACTCCAACTCTATACCTAGATTAGAGACTCCAACTCTATACCTAGAGTAGAGACTCCAACTCTATACCTAGAGTAGAGACTCCAACTCTATACCTAGAGTAGAGACTCCAACTCTATATCTAGAGTAGAGACAACAAATAACTGACTCTAATACTATTCACAAAATCGTATACAATACGTTTAAGGAGGCACCCACCGGTCCGATCTGTTCCGATGGCCACCGACTGTCAGAAGAAAAACAAACACATGCATCTCAATGGAAGTGCCTACATTGGTCACGACTCGACCCGATCTGGTCCGATCCGATGGCCACCGATCGGATCGGATCGGATCGTGTCTGCCACTGTCGCTCAAACGAAATCGGATCGGGAGAAATAAGAGTCCAATGTAGTTGCGGCCTAAGACGTCTTTTACGAATAAAAAATTTTTATTAAATAAATATTTTATGAATACGTATGTACTAGAGACCTGCACGAGTAAGTATGGCATCGAGTAATCACGAGTAGGTATACTCATGGGACGAGTACCTCGATTACTTTATGTGTACTCATACTCATTCCGAACACCGGCATCGGCATCGTGCCGCATCGGCATCGCCGAGTAAAATAATATTTGGCATCGGCATCGCCGAGTACAGAGGGGTTTGGCATCGGCATCGTGGAGTATTGCAGGTTTGGTATCGGTATCGCCGTGAATAACTACGTTATATACTGGTTCGCCTCGCCATGTTTAATGAAGTCCACTGTATTACTTACAACTCAACGAAACTACAGTGACTATACAATTGTAACGTAAACAAAAACAATGTAATACAGTCTATATTAAAATCCAGAAGAATCAGTAATAAAGGTAATATAAGAAATAAACATTTTTTTAAGGTGCTAAAAGAAAAAAAACATAAATAAAGGCAGATATAACCGTTAATCCTGTCCTGCCGAATGTAAAAAGACGTTCTTGGTAACGTTTTTTTTTTTTTTTTTTTTATTTTGTCATTCACATTCACGCGCGTTTTTTCCTGTTTCTAATATCAGCATTTAAGATGTAGAGTTTTCCAGCTCTACTGTAATCCACATAATATGTGGAAACGCTGTTGTTTTAAAAATATATTATGTTTCCTTGAAATACGTGGACTAGCACCGTATACAAAATATGTTAACATTTACTACACATTACAAATGGTAGCTCGTACATCATTTTAAAAGTTTTTCACTTTTTATTTGTTTTATATGTTTGCCGAAATAACAATACAAAAGTAAGACATAGGCCCTGATTGAAATTCTTTTCGAAGCTAACAGTCCTGAAAGAGTTAAGGTAGTAGGCCAACTACCTAGGTTGGTGGGGACTTGTCCAAAAATATTAGGTTCATCTGCGTCTGCTTTAATGTGTGGTAGATCTAGTGTGATTTTGGCTGATATATATTTCTCTGTTAAGGTGTAACATGCCTCCGAGAAATGGCAGAAATAATTCATAAGTCCAAATCATATGATGCCCTTTACCGAAGGATTGTACTAGAGTATGGATGGAATTTTAGAGAATGATTTAGATAAATAAAATTAGTTATCAGATTTCATAAAAAAATTATTTAGGTAAATGAAGAAAGGTTGATAGATGAGGCTTGAGCAATATTATTTATCCTGATTAAGCAATGAAATTATTCTTGATGAGGCAAATAAAAGGATACTTTCTGCAACTAGTTCAGGAATAAGTGACAGGTCTAGAACAGCGTTGGATGAAACCAAAGAACGAACCAAGAAGGGAATCATCCACTCCATTGAGAAAAAAGGGAAATAGAGCGAGTTCAGCTTGTCTAGTGCTTTTCGCAAGTACATCTCCTGAATCGTCATTATATAACAAAATGAAAAAAAGGGGAAAGATATTTAAATATTAGTGATTGCCGTAATATAATAATAATAAAAATGATGATTGGTAGTTAATAAGTAAAGACTTTTTTTTATTTATTCTTTTTTTTTTAGGACGCTTAGACACCTAGGTCATTAATAAATATCATTAGTATTAAACGCATCCCCCAAAAAACATAAATGTGAAATAGAGGCCAAGTTCCCCCCAAAAATATTTGCCAATACAAGAGATGATACAAGAAAGAAATGTCCAAGTTCATTACTTAGAAGACCTATTAGTTACTTACTAAGTACAGTAAAGACACTTCAACTGACCTTTAAAAACAACGATAAAAATACTTTTATCCAGGTACTAAAATATAAATTTCCTCAACCAGGTATATTATTCAACTTGGCAATGTTTTATTTTTGCCGAAATTATCTTTAGAGAGAAAAGTAAACATTGCCAAGTTTAAGAATATACCTGGTTGAAGAAATTTATATTTTAGTAACTGGATAAAAGTATTTTTATTGTTATTTTTAAAGGTCAGTTGTGTCTTTATTGTTCTTAGTAAGTAATTAATAGGTCTTTCTAAGTAATGAACTTGGACATATCTTTCTTGTATCATCTTCTTGTATTGCCAATATTTTTTGGGGGGGGGGAACTTGGCCTCTATTTCACATTTATGTTTTTTTTTTGGGATCTCATTACTATTTTCTAAGTATCAATTAAAATTTAGTTGCCGCATACCTACTGGCTTTTGTACTTCATATAAGACCAGGGTCTTTGGAGTCTGCATAAAGTTCTTCTTAATGCTTGATATTTGACAGATGAAAGACCTTTTTGACCTTAGTCAAGTGCATTCCCCGGACCAAGACCTACCTGTGTGCCAAGTTTGGTCAAAATCGGTAAAATGGTGTGAATTAGTGTAAGAACAAACATGCCGACAGACAGCTGATAGACGATTTTGACGTAGCCTATGACACTCCCCGGATAATAAACTACCTATATACCATGTTTGATCAAAATCGGTAAATCGTGTGGATTTGTATAAGGAATAAACAGTTAAGCAAACAGCTGATAGACTATTTTGAACTACCCTATGACACTCCACGGATCAAGACCGACCTGTGTGTCAAATTTTGTCAAAATCGGTCAAACTGTGTGGATTTGTATAATAAACAAACAGACAGATAGACAGCTGATTAATGATTTTGACATAGTCTATGCCAATCCCAGGATCAAGACCTACTGATTTGCCAAGTTTTGTTAGAATCGGTCAAACGGTGTGTATTTGTATAAGGAACAAACAGACAGACAGACAGCTGATGGACAATTTAACCTAGCCTATGATTCCCCCCATATCAAGACCCGCCTGTGTCCCAAGTTTAGTCAAAATTGGTCAAACGGTTCAGATTTGTATAAGGAACAAACCTACAGACAGACAGCTGCTATAAGATTTTGACCAAGCCTATATGTTTCTAAATGTTTCTTAAAACATCAAATTTAGGTTCTTCATTCCGAGACGATTCATTTGATACCCCACATCATGGGTTTCGGACGGAATGACGGGTTTCCCAAGGAAGTGACAAAACTGGCACGACACCGCTCCAGAAGCGGCGTCAAACACACCTTTTCAGGATTTTTCTATTTTTTCCTTTAATAACACCTTCATATCTATCACCCTGCAAAATTTCAAGTCTTTAGCATCATGGGAAATGCCTCCTATGAGTCAGTGAGTCCTATAAATCCCGATTTTCGATCGCTTATATCTCAGAAACTATTTTCAGAAAGAAAAAAAAAATACTCTATAATCCCTTTATTTACTACCTAATTCATCTGTTGCTTATCTTGCCTCCTGTATCGACATGTCGAGAAGTCGACAGTTATTTACGATGATTACGATGCAGTACTCACGAGTATTACTCGTAATCGTAATGTAAAGTAATCGACGATGCCAATTCCGGACGATGCCGAGTATGTACTCGCATCGTCCAGTTTATACTCGGCGATGCCAATTCGAAACGATCCGAGTATGTACTCGCATCGTCCGTTTTATACTCGGCGATTATTTATCCGATTACTTTTTACTTATCCGTGCAGTTCTCTAGTATGTACATATTAAAAAATAGAATAGACTTAATACGGAGGGATTGTGGAATTTCGACGAAGAAGGGGATGAGGGAGGGTGGGGCAAGGGTGAAGCTATATACAGAGGGGACACAAATATAGAATTTAATAAATAGTTTAATATAAAAAATAAATAAAGAATAAAAAAGGGGGTGAAAGTATTTAGGAAAAAAATGCGTAGACAAAAGAGAATAAGGAGAACGTAAATAGGATAAAATGTAAAATTATACAACAGACTTAATCAAACGGGGAAAAGGATACATAGGTAATTTGGTCTTGCACTGGTAGAAAATTCTTAAAAGGTGTCTTCCTGGGAGGATAGGAGAAAAGCAGAGAGGCGGGATTTAAATACAGATAAGGAAGGAGAGTGTCGAATCGAAAGAGGGAGAGAGTTCCAGAAGGAGGAGGCTCGGGAGATGAAGGAACGGTCGAAGAAGGCTGTTTTATGAGTGGGGCGATAGAGATCGGAGGGACGGGACAGGTACCACGGGAATGGACAGAAGATTTAAACTGAAGGAGGTTGTAGATATAGGAAGGAGATTTGGAATAAATGGTTTGGTAAAGGAAGGAACCTAGGAAGTATTGTCGTCGATTTGATGGAAATAGCCACCTCATCTCGGAATACCCATGAGAAATATGGAGATTCCTGAGATAAATCCGAGAAAACTGTTCATTAATCGCTTCAGACGATCCTCAAGCTCCCCTGAAAAGTAATTATTTCAGGATAGGGTTTGGTCGGAAATATTTTGGGGTCTATTTAGGAAAAGGGATGCAAGTGATTTTGTTTTGTAACTGTTATAATAGGGGTATCCAAAAGTAATCAACATTTTGAATAGAGTTATTTTGGTATAATTACTATACTAATCTTTGTGGAGTAAATAATCATACCATTGCATTTATCAGTGGATCATTCTTTTGCTCAACATTTAGTATTAAGTTGTTCTGTGCCTTGATAGAGTATGGCGGGGTTACTATCTTTAGGTAGGCCTAAACAGCCTGACCAGGATGTTGGAATGATCCGAGGTTAACCATTGAGGAACTCTCGGTGAATTGAGGAGCCTCATGAAATTGGTAAGTCACACAGACAGGGCAAATAGGTACCTCGTCAATTATAATTGGGTACCCATTTGCCCTGTCTGTGTGACTTACCAATTTCATGGTCCTCGTTGGCTATCGATAATTATCGGAAGCCAACGAGGACCATCGGAGAACGCTCTGCTCATCTTTGCTGTCTAGGCTTCATAACGATCCATTTCTTGGGAGAATTGGGCAAAATGGATCCTTTATGGCAATATGATGCGGTCAAAACAATGGTTCCTTCCTCATGCCAAAGGACCCTCCAGCAATTTGCTGCTCACTGTGAAGCACATCTTGGCTAAGTGCAGGGCTATGATCAACTGAAAGAGCAAGAACAACAATCCTTAGATCCAATTCGAGGAGATCATACCAACTAACTCAAGCGGCTCTTTGACTTTTTAAGGGCTCCCAATTTGACAGAGAAAATCTAAATAGAACATACACAACTGCAATGCCCATTTGTTTATTTTATTTATTTATAGTTTTTATATGGTATTTTATTATTATTATTATTATTATTTTTTTGACAATTGAGCATTCCCCTTTTTTGGTTGCACTAAATGTGGGAAAATACAAGAATTAACAATTTTATGAACAAAGATTGATCCTTATTATGGAAATGACCACACGAAGGAATGGCGTCAATTACCTTAAAGGTTAACAAACCATTATAAATAAAATAAAAACAATGGTTGTCCCAAGGCCAATATCCAGTACCATCCCCTAAACCGACCTTGTCCATCACGAAGGAGTTGCTGTGTATATGATTGGACGTCCGTAGCTTTATCCACTATTTTTAGCAAAAATAAATAAAATCCAAAATTAAAATGTTCATTACTTTTGGGTAATAAAAAATAAAGAAAATAAATTTTAGAAAACATATTTATTTTTACAAATTACCTCAACATACTGATGAAAACAGGTTTAATCTCTGGACAAAAATCTACGAGATTCCAAAACATATTTTCAAACAAGTAATCCTCCTCCATAATTACAAATGAAAATTTAACAAAATTACTGCAATAAATTTTGTAATTTTACCGCAACATTTGCATACATATTTTAAAGAGTCAAAGTTATTTTACTTAATTAAAATAATTACAGTTACTAATAAAATAATTAGAGACATAACAAGTAATGTATACGTTTCCGTCGAAACATAACAGTGTTTCATTTTAGTCAACGAACAACAATTCTTGTCATGGGAGACCATTCGGAATTTATATACGCGCCGCAGAAGAGCATTATACACAAGGAAACATAAAAAAAGACAAACAATATAAAAGGCAAAGGAAAAGTAAATAAAAGGCGACGGTTAAAAAAATAAATCCTTGAAATAAGGGAGACATGGGCTGGAATGAACTGGAAGCTAGGAGCTGTAAGCTGGAAGCTGGCTGAGTTGATTGCTCCAGGCCAAGCTGGAGTATAGAACCTAGTCAAGTCCCTTTCTTATTACTTCCTTTGGAGCCGACAATTCCAGGGGCGAACGTGACCCTTGCCTCCGATCTCGTCTTCCAGAAATACTGGAGTCCGTGCTCATATACCTCCAGAAATTGAATGGCTTTTACTGGAGGTCTTAAACACTACCAGACTACAGTTAGCAATTATAGGATATTGTATACAAACAACGCTACATTGTGGAGTACTCCATCAAGTGATAATCTGATTGTGCATTGGTTGACACTCAAGAACGTACGGCCCTCTAAAGCCAATCGCCTCGTTTAAACCCGATGGGAGAACTACGCTGGTGATGAAAGCAACCAGCCTCTCGTTTCGAACAACCAACTACAGGGTGTATGGTAGCAGATTTATATTTTAAAACTTAAATAAAAAGAGTTTTATACACAAAGTTTATTGTGTATAAGTCAATTTATTTATTGACACAAAGTTTTATTAAAAGCATTGAACGCTAGAATGGATGTTGAACACACTCTAGCATTTTCACTGCCGAATTACATGCCATTTTACAAGCTCTTCAAAATGTAATCATTCTTCCAAACCAAAAGATCCTAATTTATTCGGATTCACTAAGTTCTTTGCTCTCCCTAAGTAACATGTATGAAACACATCCAATAATCACAAAAATTTTTGAACAAGCACACAGACTACAAAGTCATAATGTACACATTGAAATGGTGTGGCTACCTGGACACACAAACTTCCCAGGAAACACTGACGCTGACAAAGAAGCAAAAATTGCAGCAAAAAGGTTAGGAACTGACGAAGACCGAATGACGTTACAAGACACTTACCTGCAGATTACAACACATATTATAAACAAATGGCAAAATACATGGACGTACACTACAGACAATAAATGACGTGAGATAAAAGAGTGCGTAAGTGCCTGGTCGTCAAGAAATCGATACACAAGAAGAGAAGAAGTTGTAGTTACCAGGCTCAGAATAGGCCATTCACACTTGACTCATTCTCATCTAATGACTCGACAAGACGAACCACTCTGCAGAATCTGTAATGTGAGACTGACAGTAAAACACATACTGACAGACTGCAGAGAACGGGACTACTTAGACTGACAGTAAAACACATACTGACAGACTGCAGAGAACGGGAATACTTAGACTTACCACACGACATGCGAGAGATATTAACTGAAGGTAGCCCACATATAGACACCATTATTCAGCATTTAAAAACCAAAAACATTTATAATAAAATATAAAGATGAATTATTATTGAATACATTTATTCATTATCATTGCAAGGTGTCATGAACCACTATCAGCCAGATGAACTAAAAGTGCTCACATAAAGAACATATATTAAACCTCAATGTGAAATATAACTATGTTAAAGCTAAAATGATTGTAGTAGTAGTATTAGTATTATTAGTTATTAATATTTTAGTGTTAATATTTTAATTATTAATATTATAAGTTAATAGTATTAGTAGCATATTATGTAATATATATCCAAATTGTAATTAATATCATGTGGTATTGTAGGTTAATATTATAGTATTTTTAAGAATATTATCATTTAGTATAGGTCAATGTGCCTATAATAAAATGTAACAATATAACGAGCAAGCCACACGCTGCATTAAACTTGGTTCAATTGAGCTGATTTCTCGACGAATATTTTCCTTTAAAGCCACAAGAGATTGGGGATTGTCATTATAAACCCTCTCTTTGTGGTAGCCCCATAAAAAAAAAATAAATCCATGGGCGTTAGATCGGGCGACCTCGGTGACCATGGGATGTCCCCAAAGCGACTGATCAGTTTGGGGGGAAATTTTCCCGAAGCAAATTCATCGAAGCTATGGCTGTGTGTGCAATCGCCCCATCCTGTTGAAACCACGTTTATGAAGAGTACGATGGATGAGCTCGCAGGTTTGGCAAGAAGAATTCCGTAATCATGTGTAGATAATATTTACCATTGACATTCGTCACCTGGCCTCGAGAATTTTCGGAAAAAAAATGGTCCAAATATCTCACGCGTAGATAGGGCACACCAAACAGTTACAATTACCTAAGAATCATTACTCTTAAAAAATGTCTCCACAGCGAACGCGCGATACTCACTCGACCACTGCGACATCGTGACTGACAAATCCGCACAATCGATGATTCCAACGGCACCACCCTCCCTCCCTACCGTTTATTAATTTTTGAAATGATCGTATTTAAAAATATAAATTTGCCACCAGACACCCTATAGCAGTGGAATAAAATCATTGATCAAAAACTCCTTTGACCTACATGTATGCAGCTCTTACCTATTTGCCACCAGACACCCGGTACCAGTGGAATAAAATCATTGATCAAAAACTCCTTTGACCTACATGTATGCAGCTCTTACCTATTTGCTACCAGACACCCGGTACCAGTGGAATAAAATCATTGATCAAAAACTCCTTTGACCTACATGTATGCAGCTCTTACTGACGCTCATGCCTATAATTCGTTACATGTATCTGTGATTAGAAGACACATAAGACTCTAGTAGAAGTTTAGTTATAAAAAATAATTATTTTATATTTATTTTGCCGTTTTAATCTATAAATTGGGATTGTAATAAATTACTTTTTGGATATTTATAAGAGGAATGAGATTTTCAATAATTACTTAATTTTATTTCCTCGAGAGAAAAAAAAATAGTTTAAATAATATGAAGAATACAAATAAAAACAAAAACGAATTATAAACAGAAAATGCCAATCCACGAAACTATTAGACTACTCCTCTTACACTCTGTGAATCGGAGAGCCACTCTTATCACTTACAATATCACTTGCATTTATTCAGTTAAAACTTGTTCCTGAGATACGAAGACAAGGTATAGTTGGGATTCGGCAGCCGAAACGTCCAAATACAGATTTCTTCCTGAAAGTCTGACGTTTTTCTCCTAGCCGAATCCCAATCATACCTTGTCTTCGTATCTCTGCAACGGCTAACTATCTCCATCTTCACTTGTTCCTGAGGTTTGGTATTCATCGAATCTTAGATATTCCAATTTTGATCGCGTTCGATGTCACAGCTCTCCGACTATTTTAGAAAATATTCGGAGAGCTGGTAACGCACTTTTCTAGAAATGTTTTATGCACCTTGAAATTTTGGTATAATGTACCTCTTGGGTAGATAAGAAGGTAAGTATGTGCTTCCTGGACATTGGGACACCAGGTACTGCGCATAGGGGAAAGGTGCAGAACAATATTGCCAAAAAATAGAGTTTATTCAGCACCCAGCTATCATTAATGTAAAAAAAAACTGTAAGTTAAGGAAACTTTACTATGAATAATAAATAAGGCAGATACGTTTAAGTGGGTTAAAATGTAAATTGGAAAAAAAAAAAAATACCTAGTTTTTATTTTTAATATTAAATAAAGTACTTTATTAACGCTCCGATTTAACAGCGTCTTCAATAAATATATTTGAAAATAATTACAAAAGGGCAGACACTGTTCTGGAGTTTAATTATCAGGAAACATAAAAAAAAAATGTTGCCTATGATAGAGTGCAATAAACTGCCCGTAATCGTAGGAGTGAATGAGAGCACCGCGCAGTTGTGTTTATTCTCTGCGCTCTCATTGGTTCTTGCTTACATGATCTTCTACAGCTGTCCCGGTTTAAATGGCAGCGTGAATAAAACTCTCATTTAATATTAGAATAAAAACAATTATTATTATTTTTACATGTTATATCCCTTAAAAGTGTCTGCCTTATTTATTATTCATTGTAAAATTGTCTTAATTTTATATTAAAGATAGTTGGCTTCTGAATAAAAGTGTATTTTTGGGAAATATTTTTTTGCACCTTTCCCCAATGCGCAGTACCTGGTGTTCCACGGTAAGTCTACGCAACACATATATACCTTCTTATCTAAGAAGAGGTACATTATAGTAAAGTTTCAAGGTGCATAAAAGAATTCATGTAACGTGTAGTTACTGGCTCTCGAACTAAAATATCACGGTTGGTAAATCGCGAAAGTAGGCAATGACTATTAGAAGCTTACTAAATATTCCACAAAAAAAGCGTCCTAAGTTATATTGAATAGGCAATGTTAATCCTAGAAATAAGCGGTCAAAATTTCGAAATTTTTTGTTTTATTGATCTGAACAGGTTTTCCTCTCTATATTCTCACTTTTTTATTGATTTATTTCTTATTACATTTAACAGTAAAATCAGTATTTCTTTTAGTATTTATTATAGTACAGTTTATCTGATTATTGAGAATATTGTTGCCTAGAGCGAACGTACTCAAATTGAATGGAGTATTTTCGCTTAGAATACCGACAGTTTCCTCTAATGGCGCTCAAATAATACAAAAGAACATAGCTATGAATAAATTATTCTATTCCACCACTACTCGCAGTAGGGATATGAACAAACGGGCGCTCAGATGATGGAGTTCCTGTGTGGCGGACGTTTTTAAAATATATGAGCTATATCTATTCCAACTTTCCGAAATGACTCTATTGGTAAGGATGTAAAGGAAATGGGAAAAACTGCAGCTGTTCCTACCTACTTTTTTTAACAATTTTTTTTTATTGGCGAAAATTCTTCTTTAACTAATCAAAAATAACATCCGATTGTGCTTATTTGAAGAAAAGTTTCTTAAATGGCAAAAAATACGATTTTCTTTGTGAAGTCTCGAAGCAGAGTGAACACAATACTGATTTCAAGATAATGTTTTGCGCGAGCTTCAATCGGGCCCTTTTTAATTGTTAGTTTTTTTTTTTGGTCCTCCTTCAATAAATTCCAAATTAACCCTCCGCCGACCACGTGAGGGAGAGTTACACCGTCGCCCACGTGGGGTCCACCAGGACCCCACTTACATTTATGGTAGTAACGTGCTAATACTTCATAAGACTACCTTCAGAAAATATTCAAGCAATTTGTAGGTGTCTATGAAGATACCCTACAAATATGGAGTCTCAGGATCCAAAATTGTGGTCGTAGGATTTGAAATTGCATTACAGAAAGACACTAACATTGGAAAATGGAATCCTTTCGTCAGATTGTAAAATTCGACGAATTCAGTTTTATCTTGATACCAGATACTACCATGATGCAAACTAATTAATTTGGAAAAATAAAATACATGTAAATATCCTTAAAAAAAACGTATCACGGAAGCCAACGGTCTGACCCCAACCCCGTTTTTCAACAAAACATAATCAATTTAAGGGGTAGATTTTTCTTCATGAGCGATTTGACACTGCCGTTCTTTGGACCACTACTGATTAGGAAGCTACTCAAAGAACAGGAAGGTAGAGATACGGTGGCTATAAGGGAGGGGGGAAATAGTGTGCGTGGTCTCCGCCTGGACCAGGGGTCTCCAAACTACGGCCCGAGGGCCACATCCGGCCCGCGGAGAGCTAGCATACTTGAAAACTCCTTTTAGAGAACATATTTTTTATAACAAATTAAATTTAATAATATGCAGTGTTGCCGTTTTGCGGACTTTAGTCCGATTTGCAGCCTTTTTTAAACGTTGCGTACATTTTCGGACTTTTTTTTTTCATCAGTGGACTATTTCACTTTTTACCACCGGCAACAATGATAATATGGTTTTGGCCCTCGGAACCTACTGGAGTAATCAGTATGGCCCTAATGCTGGAAAGTTTGGAGACCCCTGGCCTAGACCCCACGTGGTCGACGAAGGGTTAAAACCCACATTTTAATATTTATTACAAGAATGTATGAAAAGGAAAATAAATATGAAGAAAATGAACATTTCAGAACTTCAATGTCGTTTTGTAAAAACTATGTTTTTCAAATCGACCTATACTCTGGCGTCTTCAATATTTGTCTGATCAATTTGAATTTTAACTGCAGCTTCCTAATGAAATTTGCTAGTAAAGTAGTAGTAGTAGTAAAGTAGGCAGGATTTTTTCGAATCATTGAATTATAATGATTTTATATCTGATTTTCCACAGATTTTTTAATAGAAAATGAATAATAGTTCATCATTTTCGAAAAAAAATATTATATTTCTTATAATATCATTATAAGACATAGAATATTATTCTATCATCTTAGCGCGGTTCCGTTCATATCCATTTTGTTATTTGAAAAGCTTAGAATAGAAACAGATAATATTTGGTTCGGCCTTTGTTCGAAGGGCTTTATGACTTTACCTGGTCGGGTCCGCCAGACCCCAGAATCCTCTTCTAGAGGTACCTATTTAGTTTCAATGCATTGAAAAATATCAAAAAATTTCACATTTTCTTGTGTTCTTCTACTATAGTAATAATTCTACAAATAAAATCAATTAAAAAATAAAATAAAAAACCAACAGCATAAAGGCAATTGAAAATATTCAAAAGACGTCATCGAATCTTTTTCTCTTGACAAGCTATATTTCTAACAATAAATTGTTGTTCTTATTTTACTTAATCTGTTTTATTGTCAAATACATTATCCAACTTTAAGCAATTAAAAAATAACAAGGAATAAAATCAGACAAAAAGAACCGTTCGAATAAACGAAATAAATTACTTCAAAGTTTAAGCACTTATTTCTCCGATTGACATCGCTTATTCAAAACTTTCTTCACAACCTTTTTTGTAGAACATTTAGTAAGCTTTCGAATGGTAACCTTTCGTTTCCCAAGATTTTCAACCGTTTTCGAGATATTAATGAAACTTTTCATATTTCTAGCAACAGAAAATTTGTCTCATTTTACCTATCCTGTTTTACACACAAATATATTTTCCTAACATAAGAAATTAAAAAAATAAAAATCAATAAAAAACTAAGGGAAAGAAACAAAAATTACAAAAAGAACGACAAAAACCCGTTCATAAGAACTAAACAGACGTATTTGAAGTTTTAAGCACTTATTTATTCGATTGACATCACCTAATCAAAAATTGTTTTAGAATCTTTTTTGTAGAGAATTTAGAAAGCTTTCAAATAGTTTGTATCCACTTATGAAAATTTCCCAATTGTGTTTGAGACATTAATGAAAGTATACGAAGTTCCCAAAACTTTTCATGTCTGTTCTTAAAATATTTTATTCTAACCCTTCCTTAACTCCAAACGTAACCAAAAGTTTAGCATGTTAGTTTTGATGAAATTCAAACCTGCAAAAAATGTTTCAACTGAATCCCATGATTGTAAGTACAAAAACCAAAAAAGTTATTCAGCAACTATTTATTATTTATTAAAAATAGTGTCATTCGTTTTCCTAAGCCAAGGAGCCTATAAAACTAGTACTTGCTTGCATATGAAGTAAGCGGAACGATTTTTTTCGCGCAAAATTCGCTCCAAAAACCATGTTCCGCTGGGCGGATTCTGCTGGTTAACGAACTTGGCCTTTCAAATTAGACGAAAGATTTTTGTACCAAATTTCATCAAAATCGGACCATTAGGGGAGCCGGAAAACCGCGAACAGACAAATATATATATATATATATATATATATATATATATATATATATATATATACACACACAAATTTGAACCACCGACATTTTCAGTCTCTAGGGGTTCTGAATCGCAAAATTTTCTACTCGGCACTTCCGTATTGTTTCATGAGATCAACCTTATAAGCGGGGTTCCTCTCTATGAAGGGAGGGAGGAACCGCGCTAAAATCTTAAGGAATTTACTTGATTTAACCATCGTCTTTTGAAATAATTTTAGTTTGTCGTTGTAGATTAAAAATGGCCGCCTGCAGACTATCGCCTTTGAAAAAAGATGGTTTCCGTTCGTCAGACACAGCGCCGCCATTTTTTCCCAATAATTGAAACTTTTTTTTTTTATACTTTCACATCCGGCATAAAACGTTTGGTATAAAGGATTGAAAAATATTGTTTTATTTGATATTTATAAATTCAAGAAAATTACTTTGATTTTGCTCGCCCAATGTAGTATTAGCCCTTAAATCCAAACTGCTACTACGGCTAAAAGTACTTCTTTTTTTCGTGCCCTAAACAATCTAAGAGTGACAATGTTACCAACTCCATCACGAATTAGAGCCCTAACACTAATCACATGAACCTCTTAATTGGAGGCTAAAGTATCAACAGAATACAGATAGCTTTAACGATCTAGCCACATCGATAAGTTTCACTTTCCAGCCACGTCATACTGATCTAGCAGAACCGGCACGTACCCTAGCGACGAGGAGGGAATAACTTTAAGCATTAGTCTAGTTGGCAAGGAAAGGCGACAAGTAGAAAGAAAATAACGAACAGTTAATTCAATTGCCATAACTCAATTAAAAGGTGAACAAAATATGGATCAGGCAAAGAATTTTCTTTGTTCTTTATGAACATTATTTAATAACGATTTTTTACATTTTTTTTTTTTTTTTTTTGGTTTGAAACTCACTTCTTGTTCTTGAAACTCACTTCTAGCTTGGCCCAGACACTACAATATTTCTCTTCGCCCACCCAAGACATATTTTAGAAACAAGGCTACAGCCTCTAAATCTTCACCGATTTCAATGCATTTCTTAAAAAAAAAAAAAAATAAATAAATAAATAAAAGCTAATGAAATTTAGAACAACTTCCTCAATTCAAATTTATGGTTTTGTTTCCTTCTTTAATTAATTACGTGGAAAGATGTTTATAACCAGCCAATGTTTATACTTTTCCAATGTTTATAACCTTCTAGCTACCTTTCTTATAAATAATTTTAAAATATGAATAATAATAAAAGAGTGAATAAGATTATAGTGAATGTAAACTTTTAATTTCGGAAGTACAAAGAATCGAATGAAATATTATTTTATTAATTTGAAATAATATTTTTTTATATTAATATTTTAATTAAAAAACGTATACTGGATTATGCGATGAGGGAGACTAAAGGAAATTACCGCCCAGCCGCTCTGTATCGTAGCCAGTGCCCCTCCTCTACTAAACACTCTGTCGCTCTCTCGTTCTGTCGCTCATCGCTCATCGCTCGTATCGTCCCCAAGCCCTTATAAAAAAAACAAAAAAAACAGTCCCGTAACAGGCCACGGGGGCCCTGAGGGGCAGATACTATAGAGGTATCTGATTCATGACCATACGGCACACTAGGGAGCTAGTGTGGTCAGTACTATGCTCCGACCGCCTGATTTTCCCCTTGGCTGCTTCGACTGCTAGAGTCATTAGCACCAACCAAGGTACCCATTATTAAATTAATTAAAGGCTGGGTTGGCCTAGGGACGGTCAGGGAGGCCGAATTCAACCGGTGAACGAAGACACTAGAAGAAAAAATCTTTAGTGCTTGCTCGGGATTTGAACTCAGGCCTCCAGCTTATAAGTCCAGTGCTCTACCACTGAGCTAACCTCGCCCCCCCCCAAGCCCTTATAGTGTTTCCAAGGGCGAACGTTGTGACAGAGTATGGAGTAATTTTCCCTTAGGATACTGTCAGTTTCCTGTTATGGCGCCTTAAACTGCCTTCTTTTTTGATTTTTTTTTTTTTAATATTTATTTCGATAGATCAAAACCTGCTAATATGTGATTCTATTCCTTGTCACTAGGGATCTGAACGGAACCGCGCTAAGATGACGCCGTTCCTGCGAGTTGAACTTTTTTTTAGATTTATTCTGGCAACAAATAGTAAAATATTTTTTAAAAAAATCTCTAAAATTGTTAAAACACTAATATCATTTTAGACGTGTTTCCAGTAGTGAGGTTGCTCAATTCCAAAAGCTGAAACATTTTCGGAAAGACGAATTGTGTTTCGTTATCTGGAACTATTATTATTATTTACCTATGTTTTTTTCAAAAATTCTCTCTAATCAATCTAATAACGACTGAATCCTCAAATTTCCAAACCACGAGGCTGACAATGTCACAAAAAATGTACGATCTTACCTTAACTATATAAACGATTTGTGGACTTGGAGCATAATAAACCCAAATGAATTAATAAAAATCACCAAATGAAGTAATAAAAATCACCAAATGAATAACTAAAAATCATGAAATTATTTAATAAAAATCACCAAATAAAGTAATAAAAATCACTCAATGAATTAATAAAAGTCCGACTCGCAAGAAATGCGTCATTTTGGCGCGGTTCCGTTCTTATCCCATGCCTCATTTGGACAGATTAAAATAGAAACAGTTATTATTTTGGCTCCACCTTTCATGAAATGGGTTTATGGCTTTACCTGGCAGGGTCCGCTAGCCCCACTTCTAGAGATACTTATTTTACAAGGTTCGCTGCAATAAAGAATAATAAACATTTTCAAATTTTCTTGTGTTCTTTTACTATAGTAACAATTTTACAAATAAATGCAAAAAAAGAAAAGAAAAACGACACATAAACACAAACAGCATAATGGCAGTTGAACATATTCAAAAGGCGTCTTCGAATCTCTCTCTTGGAATGCTATATTTCTAACAATACTTATCCTGTTTTATTGTCAAATACATGCTCCTACTACAATTAATTAAGAAATAACAAGAAATAAAAACACACAAAATGAACCGTTCGAATAAACGAAATCAATTACTTCAAAGTTTTAAGGACTTATTTCTCCAATTGACATCGCCTGATCAAAACTTTCTTCATAATCGTTTTTGTAGAACATTTAGCAAGATTTGGAATGGTAACCCTCCACTTACCAAAATTCCCAATCGTTTTCGAGATATTAAGGAAAATATACGAAGTTCCAAAAACTTTACATGTCTTAATAAAATATTTTATTCTCTCCCTCCCTTAACTCCAAAAGTAACGATATTAGTTTTGGTGAAATTCGAACGTGCAGAAAAAGTTTCAACTGAATTTCATGATTTTAAGTACCCAAAACAAAAACATTATTCAACAACTATTTTTCCAATATTCTCGAAAATGGTTAAAACTATCGCCTTAAAAATGATTTCATTCGTTTTTCGAGGCCAAGTAACCTATAAAACGAGTACTTGGAAGCATATGAAGTAAGCGTAACCATTTTTTTCGCACGAATTTTGCTCCAAAAACCATGTTCCGGAAGACGTATTTTGCTGGTCAATCAAAATCGGACCATTATTAACTGAGCTAGAGCGCGAACAGACAAATATATATATGCAGGGTGTCCCGTAAATGTCTAGTCATATTGAAAGAGGTGATAGAGGACCCTTAGGGGAACAAGAAATATGATGTGGATGTGACGATTTTCCGAATTCTCACACATAAGGGAGAAAACGTCGTTTTATTGTATTTTTCGTGACAAAAGTGGTTTTTAGAAGAATAATCGTGTAGCTCTGTCCCATGTGGTGTTACTAGAAAGGAAGTGAAACCAATCGAAAGCTGAGTAAATTTACTATAATACTATTTGATAGAAAACGTAAAAATGAATGAATTTAAGTATGTCTATCTTAACAAAAGAAAGCTATTCTAAATTTCCTGACATTTTCTTAATATATCTCTTCAGCGTTACTCTTCAATGGGCAGGATCTGAAATTTCCGAGCTTCAGAAAAACTTCCTCATTTAACCAGCTTTCCATTCATGTAAAACAACCATGTAGTATCTGAACGATTTAGGAACAAATGTTTAAAAAAGGAACATGGATCTGTGAAAAGAAAATTACATTTACCTGCAGTTTATTCAAAAAGCTTAAACGAAATATTTATTTTTATACCTATTTACTTAAAAATTAAAATAAAAAAAATTACTTCCACGAAAATAAAAATAAAAAAATCCTGAAACAGTAAATAAATAAAATACACATTTATTTATAATTTATTAATTACAGTAACTGATACTGGGTCCAGGAGGTGGCCATTAATGAACCGCAACCACAAATTAACCTCAAAAACTTATTATGTTATTATTTATAAATGTAAATATTAATGAAGTGTACTTAACTGGCGTAGGATAATATATCTATGAACAGCATATAGCTACATACGTTACTCGATGCAATTCACCCCGAAGTGGTGCATCGTTAAACATAATAATATTATGTTTACCTAGATATCGCATTTGAACGCATTTTTACAGGACTATGTACATCTTATTTAATAGGGATGGGATATTTAACTACCCCAACAAACACACATGGGCCCACGAGAATCCCTGGACGGTTCACAAGCCTGGCCATCAGTATCTATTCATGGTAAATCATTTGTTTTTTAATTATAAGTACCTGTAAAAATGTGTTCAAATGCGTTATCTAGGTAAGAATAATAATTTTTTAGGGTAATGTATGGTTGGGGTTCATTAATGGCTACCTCCTGGACCCAGTATTAGTTACTGTAATTAATAAATTCAAAATAAATATCTATTTTATTTATGTACTGTATTAGGAATTTTATTTATGTACTGTATTAGGAATTTTTTTTTTATTTTCGTGGAAGTAGTTTTGTTATTGTTTTAAGTAAATATTTACTTAATATTTAAGTAAATATTTATAAAAATAAATATTTCAGCAGGTTAAATCGGGAAGTTTTTCTAAAACCCGGAAATCTCAGATCCTGCCCATTGAAGAGTAACGCTGGTAAGAAATATCAAGAAAATGTAAGGAAATTTAGAATAGCTTTCTTTTGTTAAGATAGACATACTTAAATTCATTCATTTTTACGTTTAATGCAAACTAGTCTTACAGTAAATTTACTCAGCTTTCGATTGGTTTCACTTCCTTTCTATTAAAACCACTTGGGCCGGAGCTACATTGATTATTCTTCTAAAAAACACGTTTTTCTTGAAAAAAAATTCGGACTCGCAGGAACTGCATCATCTTAGCGCGGTTCCGTTCATATCCCTAGTGTCATTTGAAAAGCTTAGAAAAGAAATAAAATTTATATATATCTCGTGAAAATTGTCCAAATCCTTTCGAACATCTCGAATAAAAGGGATGTTAAGGCGTCAGGGACACCGACAGTAGCTAACTTATACACAGAAGCGGAAAGTACACAATCCGGCTCTCGTTCTAAAGCAAAGCTCTATAAATCAATACAAAATATGCCTAATAAAGCCTTTTCTAGTCGATACAGAAGGATCAAGAAGAAGTACTCAAGATTGTTGAGAAGATATGGTCGACCGTTCGGAAGTAGGAAGCGTTGATCGTTGGGGTTTCGGTCAGTGTTCTTATTCAATAAAACACATTTTATTTGCTAAAATGTATATTTATTGCCGCCAACGTTTCGGCTTGCTATACAAGCCATCTTCAGGGCTATAAAAACATATATGGTATAACAATGGTAAGGACAAAAAAAAAGGCTAGAAACATTAACATAAATATGAGTACCTATATGCTTGAAAATATAAATATAAATATATATATATATGTATATATATATATATATATATATATATATATATATGTATATATATATATATATATATATATATATATATATATATATATATAGTATAATAATAGCAATATAAATAAATATAATAAGTGTCATAGTAACATACCTATTGCTAGAAACATTAACATAAATATGAGTACCTATATGCTTGAAAATATAAATATAAATATATAAATAGGGGTAAATAGGGGTTGAGGATATCTCAGTGGTAGAGAATTCGACTAATACTCCCAAAGACCTGTGTTCAATGTTAGAGAGTATAAAGCGTAAATAGGGGTTGAGGATATCTCAGTGGTAGAGAATTCGACTAATACTCCCAAAGACCTGTGTTCAATGTTAGAGAGTATAAAGCGTAAATAGGGGTTGAGGATATCTCAGTGGTAGAGAATTCGACTAATACTCCCAAAGACCTGTGTTCAATGTTAGAGAGTATAAAGCGTAAATAGGGGTTGAGGATATCTCAGTGGTAGAGAATTCGACTAATACTCCCAAAGACCTGTGTTCAAAACTCAGGGCAGAGTAATGATAATTTAACTTCGAGTGTCGTCATTTGTGAGTAGGATTTGGGGTCCCAGGACGTCCCTAGGCCACTCAAATGGCCCGAGAAAGAACTGACCACACAGTGTTTCGTATGGGCAAGAATCAGATACCTCTAAATTCCTTTCTGAGCCCTTGTGGCCCATTAAAAGACTGAAAATTTGTCATTTTTTAATACAATTTAAAAAAAAATCTAATTTGATACAATGGTTTAAAGGTTCAAATATTTTCGTACATGGATTAGTAATATTATGACATCCTCTTATTGAAATAACTAATGCCTATTGGAACCATATACTTTCAAGGCTATTAGGTTTATCAAACCGTTTTAGGAAAGTGTAACTGGGAACATAATGTTGTTACACAGCCAATAGAATTGGTAACCAAACCAATGGCCGATTTAAATGGAAATTGGATGTGAGCTATAGGTTGTACCCTATTGAATATTTCATTCTCAACATAGTTTCAGTTTAAGTAAACGGGATATTCCAGCAGGAGGCATTCATTACTTGTACATTTATAATGCCATCTCAGTGACATTGCTTTTTTTTTTTTTTTTTTTTTTTTTTTTTTTTTTTTTTTTTTTTTTTTTTTTTTTTTTTTTTTTTTTTTTTTTTTTTTTTGCTCTTTCCTGCGAAGGAAAGTTGAGGTTGCACTAATGACGGCATTTTTTAAAAATGTCTTCAAATCTTTATCGATTCGTCCTAGTAGTCACCCAAAATGATTCAGTCCTAGTATTTTAAGCAAATGATTCAGAAATGCTCTCGAGGCTTCCCAAATTCTGAGAATATTGCTTGGTTATGCTCCTGAGTGAGGGAAATGCTCTCGAAACTACCCAAATTCTGAGAATATTGATTGGTTATGCTCCTGAGTGAGGAAAATTTTGTCATATTTCATTCATTTTTGTGGTACCGTCCGCCGGGGTGACTATTCTCCATGGGGTGAGAATTGTCAAAAGCTAGGAATTTTCAAATTTGGCAGTAAACTTTTGTCTATAGATTTTTTTGGGTGTTTTTGTACCTAAAATGTAGCCTACATATATATGGACAAAACTCCGTAGGTTTAATTATGTTTTTCTTCAATTTTCAAAAAGAAAAAAAATTGTGATAATTTCACAGTTTTGTGAAACTTTTGGTATGTTGAAAAACTTCCTACCCAGAAACTCTCTATTTGGTCTGACAGGTCTTCCGGTTCGTTTGGGTGCTCGGCAGACACCTCACAAGGCAGGTAAACCTAGATTGTATATTTTGATGTTTACATAGAAGTTATAATATGTTACCCAAACCCTTGTCATTTTGGGGTGACAATTGTCACAACTTTGAGGTGACACTGTATTCTCTTCAAATCTTTACCACGTAACTCTATCCACATTCGCCAACCAATGAATTCAAAAAGGGGCACAGTGCCAAAAGCTGATTTATGTAATATCAACCAATTTAGATAGATAGGGATCTGATCCTAAATTTCATCCCCTATCTGATCCTAAATTTCATCCCAAGAACACATCCCGACTCCTAGAAATACTCAAAGCCAATGGATTCCCGAAACACACCATCACCTCCCTCATAAATTCAATTAAAAATCCTAAACCGCCCTCCACCTCGCAAGATAGTGTCGCCCCCCTATTCAGATCCCTTCCGTACATCCCTAACCTCTCTGAAAAAATCCAAAAATCCCTCAGAAGCACATTTCCCAACCTAAATCTAGGTCTAACCACTAAAAATATACTGAAAACCCTATATACCACACTCAAAGACCCCATCCCACAAGGAAATAGATCCAACGTCGTTTACCGAATTCCTTGCTCTACACCACACTGCAACAGCACTTACATTGGACAGACGAAGAACCGCATTCATAGCAGACTCACAACACACAAATACAACATTAAGAACAGAGACATTAAAACCGCACTTTCTAGACACGCTATCACGGACGGACATAAATTTGATTTCCAAAACTTCTCCATCCTCTCCACTGAACCCAACCTTGAGAAGCGTCTCCTTTCTGAATCCATATATATCCATCTAGAAAACAATCCCGTCAATGACAAAATTGACAAAGAAGTCATCTCCTCAACCTATTCCAACATTTTCCATATCCTCAAAACCTCCCGTTAGGTAATCCCACCTGGTTCGTTGCCCTATTCCCACACACCGTCTGATCCTTCCTTGTACCTGCAATACCCATCGGCAAGTCCTTTATCTTTACCGCCGTCCCTCTGTCCTTACTCGCAGGTCGACTTCCCCCCACCCCTTCACCCCCATCCTCTCCTGTCTAGCCCTGGCCCAATCCTTCCCTGTACCTGCAATATCCATCGGCAAGTCCTTTATCTTTACCGCGGTCTTTACCCTCTGTCCTTACTCCCAGCCCCACTTCTCTCCACCCCTTTCCCCCCACCCTCTACTGTCTAGCCCTGACCCATCCTTCCAGTCTTCAGAAATGTTCTCTTCTTGAAACGGGACAGTTCTCAATCTTCTCAATAGGTATGTTAATATGACACTTGTACTGTATTCGCTTGGATACCATATACATGTATATTTATTTATATTGCTATTATTATACTATATATATATATATATATATATATATATATATATATATATATATATGGATATTGCAGGTACAGGGAAGGATTGGGCCAGGGCTAGACAGGAGAGGATGGGGGTGAAGGGGTGGGGGGAAGTCGACCTGGGAGTAAGGACAGAGGGACGGCGGTAAAGATAAAGGACTTGCCGATGGGTATTGCAGGTACAAGGAAGGATCAGACGGTGTGTGGGAATAGGGCAACGAACCAGGTGGGATTACCTAACGGGAGGTTTTGAGGATATGGAAAATGTTGGAATAGGTTGAGGAGATGACTTCTTTGTCAATTTTGTCATTGACGGGATTGTTTTCTAGATGGATATATATGGATTCAGAAAGGAGACGCTTCTCAAGGTTGGGTTCAGTGGAGAGGATGGAGAAGTTTTGGAAATCAAATTTATGTCCGTCCGTGATAGCGTGTCTAGAAAGTGCGGTTTTAATGTCTCTGTTCTTAATGTTGTATTTGTGTGTTGTGAGTCTGGTATGAATGCGGTTCTTCGTCTGTCCAATGTAAGTGCTGTTGCAGTGTGGTGTAGAGCAAGGAATTCGGTAAACGACGTTGGATCTATTTCCTTGAGGGATGGGGTCTTTGAGTGTGGTATATAGGGTTTTCAGTTTATTTTTAGTGGTTAGACCTAGATTTAGGTTGGGAAATGTGCTTCTGAGGGATTTTTGGATTTTTTCAGAGAGGTTAGGGATGTACGGAAGGGATCTGAATAGGGGGGCGACACTATCTTGCGAGGTGGAGGGCGGTTTAGGATTTTTAATTGAATTTATGAGGGAGGTGATGGTGTGTTTCGGGAATCCATTGGCTTTGAGTATTTCTAGGAGTCGGGATGTGTTCTTGGGATGAAATTTAGGATCAGATAGGGGATGAAATTTAGGATCAGATCCCTATCTATCTAAATTGGTTGATATTACATAAATCAGCTTTTGGCACTGTGCCCCTTTTTGAATTCATTGGTTGGCGAATGTGGATAGAGTTACGTGGTAAAGATTTGAAGAGAATACAGTGTCACCTCAAAGTTGTGACAATTGTCACCCCAAAATGACAAGGGTTTGGGTAACATATTATAACTTCTATGTAAACATCAAAATATACAATCTAGGTTTACCTGCCTTGTGAGGTGTCTGCCGAGCACCCAAACGAACCGGAAGACCTGTCAGACCAAATAGAGAGTTTCTGGGTAGGAAGTTTTTCAACATACCAAAAGTTTCAGAAAACTGTGAAATTATCACAATTTTTTTTCTTTTTGAAAATTGAAGAAAAACATAATTAAACCTACGGAGTTTTGTCCATATATATGTAGGCTACATTTTAGGCACAAAAACACCCAAAAAAATCTATAGACAAAAGTTTACTGCCAAATTTGAAAATTCCTAGCTTTTGACAATTCTCACCCCAT
The DNA here is from genome assembly GCA_946811695.1 of Gonocerus acuteangulatus. NCBI lineage: Eukaryota > Metazoa > Arthropoda > Insecta > Hemiptera > Coreidae > Gonocerus > Gonocerus acuteangulatus. The sequence goes on from OX328123.1 coordinate 163,507,130, forward strand.
GGAGAATAGTCACCCCGGCGGACGGTACCACAAAAATGAATGAAATATGACAAAATTTTCCTCACTCAGGAGCATAACCAAGCAATATTCTCAGAATTTGGGTAGTTTCGAGAGCATTTCCCTCACTCAGGAGCATAACCAAGCAATATTCTCAGAATTTGGGAAGTCTCGAGAGCATTTCTGAATCATTTGCTTAAAATACTAGGACTGAATCATTTTGGGTGACTACTAGGACGAATCGATAAAGATTTGAAGACATTTTTAAAAAATGCCGTCATTAGTGAAACCTCAACTTTCCTTCGCAGGAAAGAGCAAAAAAAAAAAAAAAACAAAAAAAAGAACAAAAAAAAAAAAAAAAAAAAAGCAATGCCACTGAGATGGCATTATAAATGTACAAGTAATGAATGCCTCCTGCTGGAATATCCCGTTTACTTAAACTGAAACTATGTTGAGAATGAAATATTCAATAGGGTACAACCTATAGCTCACATCCAATTTCCATTTAAATCGGCCATTGGTTTGGTTACCAATTCTATTGGCTGTGTAACAACATTATGTTCCCAGTTACACTTTCCTAAAACGGTTTGATAAACCTAATAGCCTTGAAAGTATATGGTTCCAATAGGCATTAGTTATTTCAATATAAGGATGTCATAATATTACTAATCCATGTACGAAAATATTTGAACCTTTAAACCATTGTATCAAATTAGATTTTTTTTTAAATTGTATTAAAAAATGACAAATTTTCAGTCTTTTAATGGGCCACAAGGGCTCAGAAAGGAATTTAGAGGTATCTGATTCTTGCCCATACGAAACACTGTGTGGTCAGTTCTTTCTCGGGCCATTTGAGTGGCCTAGGGACGTCCTGGGACCCCAAATCCTACTCACAAATGACGACACTCGAAGTTAAATTATCATTACTCTGCCCTGAGTTTTGAACACAGGTCTTTGGGAGTATTAGTCGAATTCTCTACCACTGAGATATCCTCAACCCCTATTTACGCTTTATACTCTCTAACATTGAACACAGGTCTTTGGGAGTATTAGTCGAATTCTCTACCACTGAGATATCCTCAACCCCTATTTACGCTTTATACTCTCTAACATTGAACACAGGTCTTTGGGAGTATTAGTCGAATTCTCTACCACTGAGATATCCTCAACCCCTATTTACGCTTTATACTCTCTAACATTGAACACAGGTATTTGGGAGTATTAGTCGAATTCTCTACCACTGAGATATCCTCAACCCCTATTTACGCTTTATACTCTCTAACATTGAACACAGGTCTTTGGGAGTATTAGTCGAATTCTCTACCACTGAGATATCCTCAACCCCTATTTACGCTTTATACTCTCTAACATTGAACACAGGTCTTTGGGCGCATTAGTCGAATTCTCTACCACTGATATATCCTCAACCCCTATTTACGCTTTATACTCTCTAACATTGAACACAGGTCTTTGGGAGTATTAGTCGAATTCTCTACCACTGAGATATCCTCAACCCCTATTTACGCTTTATACTCTCTAACATTGAACACAGGTCATTGGGAGTATTAGTCGAATTCTCTACCACTGAGATATCCACAACCCCTATTTACGCTTTATACTCTCTAACATTGAACACAGGTCTTTGGGAGTATTAGTCGAATTCTCTACCACTGAGATATCCTCAACCCCTATTTACGCTTTATACTCTCTAACATTGAACACAGGTCTTTGGGAGTATTAGTCGAATTCTCTACCACTGAGATATCCTCAACCCCTATTTACGCTTTATACTCTCTAACATTGAACACAGGTCTTTGGGCGCATTAGTCGAATTCTCTACCACTGAGATATCCTCAACCCCTATTTACGCTTTATACTCTCTAACATTGAACACAGGTCTTTGGGCGCATTAGTCGAATTCTCTACCACTGAGATATCCTCAACCCCTATTTACGCTTTATACTCTCTAACATTGAACACAGGTCTTTGGGCGCATTAGTCGAATTCTCTACCACTGAGATATCCTCAACCCCTATTTACGCTTTATACTCTCTAACATTGAACACAGGTCTTTGGGAGTATTAGTCGAATTCTCTACCACTGAGATATCCTCAACCCCTATTTACGCTTTATACTCTCTAACATTGAACACAGGTCTTTGGGAGTATTAGTCGAATTCTCTACCACTGAGATATCCTCAACCCCTATTTACGCTTTATACTCTCTAACATTGAACACAGGTCTTTGGGAGTATTAGTCGAATTCTCTACCACTGAGATATCCTCAACCCCTATTTACGCATTATACTCTCTAACATTGAACACAGGTCTTTGGGAGTATTAGTCGAATTCTCTACCACTGAGATATCCTCAACCCCTATTTACGCATTATACTCTCTAACATTGAACACAGGTCTTTGGGAGTATTAGTCGAATTCTCTACCACTGAGATATCCTCAACCCCTATTTACGCTTTATACTCTCTAACATTGAACACAGGTCATTGGGAGTATTAGTCGAATTCTCTACCACTGAGATATCCTCAACCCCTATTTACGCTTTATACTCTCTAACATTGAACACAGGTCTTTGGGAGTATTAGTCGAATTCTCTACCCCTGAGATATCCTCAACCCCTATTTACGCTTTATACTCTCTAACATTGAACACAGGTCTTTGGGAGTATTAGTCGAATTCTCTACCACTGAGATATCCTCAACCCCTATTTACGCTTTATACTCTCTAACATTGAACACAGGTCTTTGGGAGTATTAGTCGAATTCTCTACCACTGAGATATCCTCAACCCCTATTTACGCTTTATACTCTCTAACATTGAACACAGGTCTTTGGGAGTATTAGTCGAATTCTCTACCACTGAGATATCCTCAACCCCTATTTAACTCTCTAACATTGACACAGGAATTGCATTTCTCTTGAAATATACATTTTTTGTATTATTCTAAAATTTCCGACTCGCAGGAACTGAGTCATCCTGGCGCGGTTTCGCTCATATTCCTAGTCAAACTAGTAAAGGAATAAAAGCAGTTATTAGTAAAGTTTGACCTTCCGTATCAGCGTAAAAAAAAAAAAAAAAAAACTGTTAAGGAGTTAAGGAGTTCTTAACAAGAATAATTTAGGTTATTAGTCTGCTCCATAGGATTGGTTGAGCCAAAATAAATGCAATAGTAAGCACTGAGAATATGAAGAGACAGATGTACTTGTGATCCTGTGATAGACTTACGTTTCATAGTTTAACCTAACTAACATATAAAGAGATGCTAGTGAAATTAAATTCATAAATAGAAAAAGAAGTGAGATAGACAACAGGAAAGAGTATGCAGAAGAAGAGGTGGCGAAGCTCCAGGGCGAATATGCCTTGAAATGGAAAATTCTTTTAGTTAAATAGACTGCCTTAACCCATTAAATCCAAAGCCTATTTCAACTGGATTTTTTGACATTTTTCGTTATTTGTTTCTCTCGGGCACTTAGAAGAATGTATAAAAACCAAAAACAAAAAATCAGCAATTATGATAGGCATAACCCGCAGAGCCCTAGTGTATAGGCATAACCATCATAACCCTAGTGTATAGGCACAACCCGCATAGCCCTAGTGTATAGGCATAACCATCATAACCCTTGTGTAAAGGCACAACCCGCATAGCCCTAGTGTATAGGCATAACCATCATAACCCTTGTGTAAAGGCACAACCCGCATAGCCCTAGTGTATAGGCATAACCATCATAACCCTAGTGTATGGGCACAACCCGCATAGCCATAGTGTATAGGCATAACCATCATAACCCTAGTGTATTGGTACAACCCGCATAGCCCTAGTGTAGAGGCATAACCATCATAACCCTAGTGTATAGACACAACCCGCATAGCCCTAGTGTATAGGCATAACCATCATAACCCTAGTGTATAGGCACAACCCGCATAGCCCTAGTGTATAGGCATAACCATCATAACCCTAGTGTATAGGCACAACCCGCATAGCCCTAGTGTATAGGCATAACCATCATAACCCTTGTGTAAAGGCACAACCCGCATAGCCCTAGTGTAGAGACATAACCATCATAACCCTAGTGTATAGACACAACCCGCATAGCCCTAGTGTATAGGCATAACCATCATAACCCTAGTGTATAGGCACAACCCGCATAGCCCTAGTGTATAGGCATAACCATCATAACCCTTGTGTAAAGGCACAACCCGCATAGCCCTAGTGTATAGGCATAACCATCATAACCCTAGTGTATAGGCACAACCCGCATAGCCATAGTGTATAGGCATAACCATCATAACCCTAGTGTATTGGTACAACCCGCATAGCCCTAGTGTATAGGCATAACCATCACAACCCTAGTGTATAGGCACTACCGGCATAGCCCTATTATATAGGCATAACTATCATAACCCTAGTGTATTGGCACAACCCGCATAGCCCTAGTGTATAGGCATAACCATCACAACCCGCATAACCCTAGTGTATAGGCATAACCATCATAACCCTAGTGTATAGGCACAACCCGCATAGCCCTAGTGTATAGGCATAACCATCATAACCCTAGTGTATAGGCACCACCCGCATAGCCTTGTTAAGTAGGCATAACCCAAATAGCCTTAGTGATACTAATGCTCATTATTTTATCATTATTCGTTTTTTTGCAACAGGCATAATAGGTATTTTTCGGTTTTTATCTAAAAATCTATTTTAGGTGATAAAAATGTTTCAATAGGTTAAAAAAATAGGTCTTTTTAGGTGTTTATTTTAAAATCCATTTTAGGTTTCAATTGGTTCGAAAACTAAGTTCATCCTATTATAATTTATCATTAATTATTTTGATTAATTTATAATTGATCCGGATTGCCATTATTACGGATTGCCATTATTAGGGATTGTTGATCCAGAGCGTCAACAACTGTTTTTATTTTTTTACCCAGTGTGTTAAATTAGGTTCTGGTGGAAGCGACACTCTTTGCAAAAGAAGATTATCTTTTCACAGCCTTAATCCGTTAATACAGGCACAAGTCGTGTTTAAACACGCGATAGAAGCAGAATGAGGATCTCTCTTTGATATTTAATGCAGCTTTGTTTTAAAATCATTGTTCATTACAAGCGCAATCTGTGTATGCCGAGTGTGTTTATGTGTGCTTGCTTGCTTGTTTGCAATTGGACGTAAATGTGTAAGGTTGTAAAGTTTTGGTGCAAGCGCAATCTGTGTATGCCGAGTGTGTTTATGTGTGCGTGCTTGCTTGTTTGCAAGTCGACGTAAATGTGTAAGGTTGTAAAGTTTTGGTGCAAGCGCAATCTGTGTATGCCGAGTGTGTTTATGTGTGCGTGCTTGCTTGTTTGCAAGTCGACGTAAATGTGTAAGGTTGTAAAGTTTTGGTGCAAGCGCAATCTGTGTATGCCGAGTGTGTTTATGTGTGCGTGCTTGCTTGTTTGCAATTGGACGTAAATGTGTAAGGTTGTAAAGTTTTGGTGCAAGCGCGTGCGTGTGAAGTTTTTGTGTGTTTGTGCTGGGGCAGTATTAGATTTCAAAATTTACTCTTCACAATTAAATTTCCTCACACAAATAATTATAATTTTCATCTCGTTATGAATTATATATTATTGTATTATGGATTTTTAGAATCTTTATTTCATTTTTTTTTTTTTTTTTAATGCCAATGCATGATTGTTGCAAAAATACTGCAGGTCTTGAGTGTCTATTGTGTTTATCATCCAAATAATGATAATCTAAAGTGTATTTACTGGATTATAAAGCGGCCCCTACACGGTGAGTAATAATGACATTATCAGTAATGTCATTACTATTCAACTCTCGTCATTCCATATCATCATTACAACGGATCATTTTTAATGTCATTACTTTACTTCAGTATGCATTGTCATCTCCGTGACAGAAGCGTTTTGTTAATAATGGATCCTCGCAAAGTCGCCTGTGTAGCTATAATCGCGACACTAGCCACAAAAAACATGTGAAACGTTCGTAAAGGCCTTAATATGACACATATCCTTCCAATCGGGGCGTTTCCAAGTGTTCTGGGACCGAGGTTATGTGCAAAATGTTTAAATTTTATTTTGATAACACTGTTCTGCAAAAAAAAACTTTTCTCCCCTCCCTTGAACAATTTTGCCTGTTTCCCATGTTTTCAGGTGTGCTGAGTCCGAATCTGAACTCAGAAAAATTCTATCACCCTCTGATTTTGAGAGAAAAGAGGAGAAAATTGGAAAAAATGAAAAATTGTATTTGAAAATTATTGTCTTTATTATAACAGATTTTTTTTTTCTTTTTCAACGGTAAAATATAATTAATTGAATCCTGCATGCTATCAGGTATAGTACTAGATATGACACAACTCAAAAAATATACACACATCGTCAATGAGTATTTTTTTTTCTTTTGTGCTCTTCCTCCTCTGTCTCCCGCGGCAGTGTCCAGCAGTAATCCGCCAGCATCTTCTCATTCCATTTGCCAGTATATCTTTTTTCCATTCTGGATATGTCTTGGTGGAATCGTTCTCCATGTTCGTCCGAAACTGCACCCAAAAAAAGTCTAGGTGACTATGCAGGAAATGTATTTTTAAGGACATATTGCATCCCAATGTTTTATATGAAGTAAGGAGTTCTTGGACTATTGTTCGGTAGTCTCTAGATTTTTCGTATCCCAAAAACTTAGCACATACCTCTCGAAAAGCAATCCAAGCCTTTTTCTCAGTAGTATTTAATTTCTCCTAAAGATCCAGGTAGAGACCAAATCCCTGCCTCAAGATCAAAAACTGAAAAAGCACTTTTAGCCATATTTCTTCAACCACTTGTAATATTCCCATCAAATTTTTTTTTCGTTCAAATATACTTCATTGCGCTCAAAATCATCGGGCTTTTGAATTTTTTTCACTATGTTTTGATGCCAAAAAAAATTCGTCAAATTTACAAAAAAAACTCACATTTTTAGATAAAAAACTAGAATTTCTCAAGAAACTGTGCGTGATAGACAGAATCTGACTTCAAATTCGTGTTCAGCACATTTGAAAACAGTAAGAAAGCATGTTTTAGTTTGAAGGAGGATTTTCGTGCTGATTTTAAATCTGCTATTATTTTTGGTGTAAAAAAATGTATAATACTAGTATATAGTGTATATATATATATATATATATATATATATATATATATATATATATATATTACGTTTATAACTAAAAAAAAAAAAAATATCTATAATGTTACCAAGGTAGAGTCATAGATTTCAATTCATCTTATTTTTTGCCCTTTCTACTCAATCTAGTTTAACCTTTACATCTGTTTCACCTAGTTACAGCTCGAGATAGACTGAGTAATGACGTATTAATGATGTAGGGCTCCCTACACCATCATTACTAATGACTGTATCCCCTCCACTTTCAGTAATGATGAAGCCGAGATCAGAAAATCCGGATTCACATCATTACTGTTCGTCATTCCAACTTTGTCCACCTTACACTATCATTATTACTGTCATTTTGATAAGGTAATGCCATTATTACTGATCGTGTAGGGGCCGCTTAAAGATTGCTTATTCACGTTTTTTTTTTTCCTCAAATATTAGTTTAGTTTGTGTTACATTCTCTAATAGTGGAAGTGGGGCTCAAACCGCGTGGAAAATCAATGTTGTTCGGGATGAAGGAAGCATCAGTGAATATACAGTGCAGCGAAAATTTCCTTTTCATATTGTGTGATATTGGTCCTTCCGTTATATTGTCCCTACCATGTCAAACAATCGATGATAAAATGCCTCGTTTTTCAGGTTCGATACCTTGCTGTTAGTATTGTGTACGATATGGCTTGTCGCAGGTCTTACACCTTTAGAATAGCCAAAAATGCTTTAAATAATGTATCGAATAAGAACATTTTTCAATATCACTAGTTAGCTCCGATATTCATATTCGATAGTTTGACATGGTAGGGACGATATGTTTTCTTATGAAATATTTTAATTCAAATCGCGTTAGTGAAGTCAGTATTAAGATAGGTATAATTGAAAAAAAAAAAAAAAAAAAAAAAAAAAAAAAACAATCTTGGCTATTTGAAGATAAATAACACTATGAACATGAATTCTTTACACAATTATAATTAAATTTAGAAACATCTTTATTTTTTTCCCCTCTTGCCAGTGAATTGTGTGAAGGAAAAGAAATTACAAAATTAATGGCGAAATATAACTTTTTTTATTGGAGGAAGATAAAAATAGCGTCACTTGGTCTTCCTTTTGTCCGATGTATAGACTTATTCTTAATCCAAACACCTGCATACCTAAATATGAACCTCGCATTTCCATTTTTTAGAGTAATAGCCCAAATTAGAACAATTACTACAAATATGATAATACTAAACCACAAAAATACTACAATATCCATAAGCCCCAATGAAACCTGTCCCATCTGCAATAGTAATCAGTTAGAGGATATTTAACATTTACTAGCTGTTACCCAGTGTGCCATGCTACACCTACTTTCTGCCTATCACTCTCCCCGTATCAAGATCTACTAGCTGTTACCCAGTATGCCATGCTACACCTACTTTCTGTCTATGACTCTCCCCGTATCAAGATCTACTAGCTGTTACCCAGTATGCCATGCTACACCGACTTTCTGTCTATGACTCTCCCCGTATCAAGATCTACTAGCTGTTACCCAGTATGCCATGCTACACCTACTTTCTGTCTATGACTCTCCCCGTATCAAGATCTACTAGCTGTTACCCAGTATGCCATGCTACACCTACTTTCTGCCTATCACTCTCCCCTTATCAAGATCTACTAGCTGTTACCCAGTGTGCCACGCTACACCTACTTTCTGCCTATCACTCTCCCCGCATCAAGATCTACTAGCTGTTACCCAGTATGCCATGCTACACCTACTTTCTGCCTATCACTCTCCCCGTATCGAGATCTACTAGCTGTTACCCAGTATGCCATGCTACACCTACTTTCTGTCTATGACTCTCCCCGTATAGAGATCTACTAGCTGTTACCCAGTATGCCATGCTACACCTACTTTCTGTCTATGACTCTCCCCGTATCAAGATCTACTAGCTGTTACCCAGTATGCCATGCTACACCTACTTTCTGTCTATGACTCTCCCCGTATCAAGATCTACTAGCTGTTACCCAGTATGCCATGCTACACCTACTTTCTGTCTATCACTCTCCCCGTATCAAGATCTACTAGCTGTTACCCAGTGTGCCATGCTACACCTACTTTCTGTCTATCACTCTCCCCGTATCAAGATCTACTAGCAGTTACCCAGTATGCCATGCTACACCTACTTTCTGTCTATGACTCTCCCCGTATAGAGATCTACTAGCTGCTACCCAGTATGCCATGCTACACCTACTTTCTGTCTATGACTCTCCCAGCATCAAGATCTACCTGTATACCCAGTATGCCATGCTACACCTACTTTCTGCCTATCACTCTCCCCGTATCAAGATCTACTAGCTGTTACCCAGTATGCCATGCTACACTTAATTTCTGTCTATGACACTCCCCGTATCAAGATCTACTAGCTGTTACCCAGTATGCCATGCTACACCTACTTTCTGTCTATGACTCTCCCCGTATCAAGATCTACTAGCTGTTACCCAGTATGCCATGCTACACCTACTTTCTGTCTATGACTCTCCCCGTATCAAGATCTACTAGCTGTTACCCAGTGTGCCATGCTACACCTACTTTCTGTCTATGACTCTCCCCGTATCAAGATCTACTAGCTGTTACCCAGTATGCCATGCTACACCTACTTTCTGTCTATGACTCTACCAGTATCAAGATCTACCTGTATACCCAGTATGCCATGCTACACCTACTTTCTGCCTATCACTCTCCCCGTATCAAGATCTACTAGCTGTTACCCAGTATGCCATGCTACACCTACTTTCTGTCTATGACTCTCCCCGTATCAAGATCTACTAGCTGTTACCCAGTATGCCATGCTACACCTACTTTCTGTCTATGACTCTCCCCGTATCAAGATCTACTAGCTGTTACCCAGTATGCCATGCTACACCTACTTTCTGTCTATGACTCTACCAGTATCAAGATCTACCTGTATACCCAGTATGCCATGCTACACCTACTTTCTGCCTATCACTCTCCCCGTATCAAGATCTACTAGCTGTTACCCAGTATGCCATGCTACACCTACTTTCTGTCTATGACTCTCCCCGTATCAAGATCTACTAGCTGTTACCCAGTGTGCCATGCTACACCTACTTTCTGTCTATGACTCTCCCCGTATCAAGATCTACTAGCTGTTACCCAGTATGCCATGCTACACCTACTTTCTGCCTATCACTCTCCCCGCATCAAGATCTACTAGCTGTTACCCAGTATGCCATGCTACACCTACTTTCTGCCTATCACTCTCCCCGTATCGAGATCTACTAGCTGTTACCCAGTATGCCATGCTACACCTACTTTCTGTCTATGACTCTCCCCGTATAGAGATCTACTAGCTGTTACCCAGTATGCCATGCTACACCTACTTTCTGTCTATGACTCTCCCCGTATCAAGATCTACTAGCTGTTACCCAGTATGCCATGCTACACCTACTTTCTGTCTATGACTCTCCCCGTATCAAGATCTACTAGCTGTTACCCAGTATGCCATGCTACACCTACTTTCTGTCTATCACTCTCCCCGTATCAAGATCTACTAGCTGTTACCCAGTGTGCCATGCTACACCTACTTTCTGTCTATCACTCTCCCCGTATCAAGATCTACTAGCAGTTACCCAGTATGCCATGCTACACCTACTTTCTGTCTATGACTCTCCCCGTATAGAGATCTACTAGCTGCTACCCAGTATGCCATGCTACACCTACTTTCTGTCTATGACTCTCCCAGTATCAAGATCTACCTGTATACCCAGTATGCCATGCTACACCTACTTTCTGCCTATCACTCTCCCCGTATCAAGATCTACTAGCTGTTACCCAGTATGCCATGCTACACCTAATTTCTGTCTATGACACTCCCCGTATCAAGATCTACTAGCTGTTACCCAGTATGCCATGCTACACCTACTTTCTGTCTATGACTCTCCCCGTATCAAGATCTACTAGCTGTTACCCAGTATGCCATGCTACACCTACTTTCTGTCTATGACTCTCCCCGTATCAAGATCTACTAGCTGTTACCCAGTGTGCCATGCTACACCTACTTTCTGTCTATGACTCTCCCCGTATCAAGATCTACTAGCTGTTACCCAGTATGCCATGCTACACCTACTTTCTGCCTATCACTCTCCGTATCAAGATCTACTAGCAGTTACCCAGTATGCCATGCTACACCTACTTTCTGTCTATCACTCTCCCCGTATCAAGATCTACTAGCTGTTACCCAGTGTGCCATGCTACACCTACTTTCTGTCTATCAGTCTCCCCGTATCAAGATCTACTAGCTGTTACCCAGTGTGCCATGCTACACCTACTTTCTGCCTATCACTCTCCCCGTATCAAGATCTACTTGCTGTTACACAGTGTGCCATGCTACACCTACTTTCTGTCTATGACTCTCCCCGTATCAAGATCTACTAGCTGTTACCCAGTATGCCATGCTACACCTACTTTCTGTCTATCACTCTCCCCGTATCAAGATCTACTAGCTGTTACCCAGTGTGCCATGCTACACCTACTTTCTGCCTATCACTCTCCGTATCAAGATCTACTAGCTGTTACCCAGTATGCCATGCTACACCTACTTTCTGTCTCTCACTCTCCCCGTATCAAGATCTACTAGCTGTTACCCAGTGTGCCATGCTACACCTACTTTCTGTCTATGACGCTCCCCGTATCAAGATCTACTAGCTGTTACCCAGTATGCCATGCTACACCTACTTTCTGTCTATGACTCTACCAGTATCAAGATCTACCTGTATACCCAGTATGCCATGCTACACCTACTTTCTGCCTATCACTCTCCCCGTATCAAGATCTACTAGCTGTTACCCAGTATGCCATGCTACACCTACTTTCTGTCTATGACTCTCCCCGTATCAAGATCTACTAGCTGTTACCCAGTATGCCATGCTACACCTACTTTCGGTCTATGACTCTCCCCGTATCAAGATCTACTAGCTGTTACCCAGTATGCCATGCTACACCTACTTTCTGTCTATGACTCTCCCCGTATCAAGATCTACTAGCTGTTACCCAGTATGCCATGCTACACCTACTTTCTGTCTATGACTCTCCCCGTATCAAGATCTACTAGCTGTTACCCAGTATGCCATGCTACACCTACTTTCTGTCTATGACTCTCCCCGTATCAAGATCTACTAGCTGTTACCCAGTGTGCCATGCTACACCTACTTTCTGTCTATGACTCTCCCCGTATCAAGATCTACTAGCTGTTACCCAGTATGCCATGCTACACCTACTTTCTGCCTATCACTCTCCGTATCAAGATCTACTAGCAGTTACCCAGTATGCCATGCTACACCTACTTTCTGTCTATCACTCTCCCCGTATCAAGATCTACTAGCTGTTACCCAGTGTGCCATGCTACACCTACTTTCTGTCTATCAGTCTCCCCGTATCAAGATCTACTAGCTGTTACCCAGTGTGCCATGCTACACCTACTTTCTGCCTATCACTCTCCCCGTATCAAGATCTACTTGCTGTTACACAGTGTGCCATGCTACACCTACTTTCTGTCTATGACTCTCCCCGTATCAAGATCTACTAGCTGTTACCCAGTATGCCATGCTACACCTACTTTCTGTCTATCACTCTCCCCGTATCAAGATCTACTAGCTGTTACCCAGTGTGCCATGCTACACCTACTTTCTGCCTATCACTCTCCGTATCAAGATCTACTAGCTGTTACCCAGTATGCCATGCTACACCTACTTTCTGTCTCTCACTCTCCCCGTATCAAGATCTACTAGCTGTTACCCAGTGTGCCATGCTACACCTACTTTCTGCCTATCACTCTCCCCGTATCAAGATCTACTAGCAGTTACCCAGTATGCCATGCTACACCTACTTTCTGTCTATGACTCTCCCCGTGTAGAGATCTACTAGCTGCTACCCAGTATGTCATGCTACACCTACTTTCTGTCTATGACTCTCCCAGTATCAAGATCTACCTGTATACCTAGTATGCCATGCTACACCTACTTTCTGCCTATCACTCTCCCCGTATCAAGATCTACTAGCTGTTACCCAGTATGCCATGCTACACCTAATTTCTGTCTATGACTCTCCCCGTATCAAGATCTACTAGCTGTTACCCAGTATGCCATGCTACACCTACTTTCTGTCTATGACTCCCCCCGTATCAAGATCTACTAGCTGTTACCCAGTATGCCATGCTACACCTACTTTCTGTCTATGACTCTCCCCGTATCAAGATCTACTAGCTGTTACCCAGTGTGCCATGCTACACCTACTTTCTGTCTATGACTCTCCCCGTATCAAGATCTACTAGCTGTTACCCAGTATGCCATGCTACACCTACTTTCTGTCTATGACTCTCCCCGTATCAAGATCTACTAGCTGTTACCCAGTATGCCATGCTACACCTACTTTCTGTCTATGACTCTCCCCGTATCAAGATCTACTAGCTGTTACCCAGTGTGCCATGCTACACCTTCTTTCTGTCTATGACTCTCCCCGTATCAAGATCTACCTGTATACCCAGTTACCAAAATCGGTCAAACGATGTGAATTTGTATTAATTCATAATGATACCCGACAGTGGCCAGCACAACAGCACTTCATCTAACAGCCGACAGAGGCCAGTAGTTGTCGATTCAAAATGGCCGTCGCAATCTGAATGGTTCAGTATAGCCAATTTTTCTTGAACAAAACTTGTGACCAAATTTTTAAAATTGACTAATTTGACCTAGCCTAGGAGATTTCTCGTATCAAGACCTGCCTGTGTGCCAAGTTTGGTCAAAATTGGTCAAACCGTGTAGATTTGTATATGGAACAAACAAAGAAATAAATAAAGAGTAAAACAGAAAAACAAATAGACACGTGATTTATATATATAAGTAAAGATGGAATGGTTGGGATTCGGCTAAATAAACCTCAATGTGATTTTGTTTTAAAAAATCTATATTTCGGACGTTTCGGCTACTCATTGGTAGCCTTCGTCAGCTAAAATAACAAAAAAAGAAATTAATACAAAAACAAACAAAATTATGATTGTTGAAGACACGAAAATTCTTGCTACACAACGAAACAAAAAAAGACTACAGATCTCGAAATGTGTACACATAAACTTAAACAAAAACATTATAAACTACAAAACTGACCAACAAGGCATTTCTCCTATGTACGCTAATATTTTCGAAATACTCTCCCGACCTCCCACCTAGATTTTCACCTTGCCCCTTGGGTATCCTTCCATTAACACCTTTTTCTCCTTTCCTGTCATAAATATGTCATAAACATGCCTTTTGATCCTTACCGACATGTCATAAACATGCTTTTTGATCCTTACCGACATTTCCCCCACCACCTCCTGTTTCCACTTACTTATACCCCAGTAGATTTCTTTTTCTCCTCAGACACTCTACAATGGTTACTTAATTGCCAACCTTGGTCTTCCTCTGCCGCTCGGCATTTCTATTGGTATGTAGTATCTTATTTCTTTGTAAAATTAATTAATGTTACTATTAGCTACTATATTAGTCATTGGTATGTAGCTTCTTATTTCTTTGTAAAATCAATTAACGTTACTAATTACTAATTACTATTAAAATCAATTATTGTACCTACTCACTTTTTCATTCTAAGAATTTAAGACGATATGTTCTTTTATAAGTTAATTGTATCTATAGCTCTGTTACCTATCACAATCATAATTTTTTTTTGTTTTTGTATTAATTTCTTTTTTTGTCATTTTAGCTGACGAAGGCTACCAATGAGTAGCCGAAACGTCCGAAATATAGATTTTTTAAAACAAAATCATATTGAGGTTTATTTAGCCGAATCCCAACCATTCCATCTTTACTTATCACCTCGACGGCTAACTATCTAATCATCATGATATATATATATATATATATATATATATATATATATATATATATATATATACAGCATGCCCAATCTATGATCCATACAGCCCTCCTACCTTCCAGATATTATTAACATCTCTCCTGAAAACTTATTTATTTTCCTCAAAGATTTAAATATATATCAAGCAAGAAAACTATACTATTTTACGATAGCGTCCCTGAACCTCCGAAAATTTGCTTTGGAATCTTGTAAATGTAAGATGTTTTAGGCACTAAGTATGGCATATCTTATTGTTATATTACTTTTACATTATGCTTTCATTGAGTTCCGTGATGTGTCATGTTTTAATTTACTTTTGATTTCTGTTAGATGCTAATTTGTATTAATCTGTTATCTCATTTCTATGGGGCAATGCCCAAAAAGCAAAGTATGTAAATAAATAAAAATAAAAATCTTTATTTTTTTTAATTTTCATAAGAATCATGAAATTACTTTAATGACTAATGAAAACCAATATTTAATATATAAAATGATATTATTATGGAAATTTTCTTCGATCTTGTTAACCGAAAAATGTTGAAAATTAATCTACGTATATGCTAGTTAGATTTCTTGTAATTTTTCTTACAATTTCCCTTGCTGGACTGTTTGACGATATTATATCTGATTTCACAGCATCTTCTCATAGTTTGCTGCATCCATCTTTCCACTATCTATATGTATAGGTAGTGGCAAAATGGTAATTTTGGTCAAGTGTAACCCCCCCTCCTAATGAATCGATTTAGTTTATTTTTACAACATATGTTCCTATTAATATGTCCACAACGAATTCCGGGTCTCTTTGCAATACAACAATAATTACCGCCGGTATGGGCGAATAACTACTTTGGGTCCGGAGTCAACCCCCACTCCATATGAACTAATTTTGCTGGTTAACGAACTCGTTCAATCATTTACAAGGGGAATACTATATACCGTGTTTCGTGACGAAAGAACACGTTCTTTACGTTAGCTTAACTTTTTCTTTATGAATCGATTGACATGAAACAAATACTAAATGTTAAGTAAAGCTTACCACAATATATAACCGATAAACAGATATATAGACAAATAGACATAAATTCTAAATATCATTGTTCTACGTTAATTCATGCAGTATTACGTTGATAACGGCCCCCAATAGTATTTCTTCCCATATGTATACATATATATATATATATATATATATATATATATATATATATATATATATATATATATATATATGTACAGACAGTGATCCGTCACAATTTTATTACATATATATATACACACACATCGATGACTCTTACCTCTTTACATTTATTCGTTGGAGGGTGGACATAGTAAAGTAAATAGCAATAAAAAAATACTCTATTCCTAGAACTAATTTATACATTTTGCAACTGTATAGGGTAGTAGTATGAAAGGATAAAATAAAATACAGATTAATAAAACTTATACTTCTAAGTTACATGAGTGTCGGTCTAAGTTGAAATAGGGCTTCATAAAGTTTGAACTGTGGTTGGTAGCCTTTTAAACCGTCTGGGGGGACTTGAAACTTGAAGCTCCTTTTTCATCCCTAATTGGAAAACTTTTTCTTACTACCGGGTTTATTGCTTAACGCAAATCTACTTTTTACTCAAGAATATACAAATTAATATAATGGGATCCGCGCATGAAATAAGTCGAGAGGACAGCTATCTTCAAAGCTATACTTTATTAGGTGACATATAAAAGTTAATTAGCGGCCTAGTGATCGATTTTGTCTATTTAAAATCGCAGCGAGTGAGGCTTTGGCGCACAATGAACATTTTACCCTCTATTGTCGGCATTAGAGGCCCCAGATCGTCCCTATGCTCACCCAGCCATGCATAATACGCTCATAAGAGACAATCGTATGGACCACACTATCTACGTAGTGTTATGTATTTTATATTCTAGGGTCTACATTCGTGTTGCCAGATCGTCCCTATGCTCACCCAGCCATGCATAATACGCTCATAAGAGGCAATCGTACGGACCACACTATCTACGTAGTGTGATGTATTTTATATTCTAGGGTCTACATTCGTGTTGCCAGATCGTCCCTATGCTCACCCAGCCATGCATAATACGCTCATAAGAGACAATCGTACGGACCACACTACCTACGTAGTGTGATGTATTTTATATTCTAGGGTCTGCATTCGTGTTGCCAGATCGTCCCTATGCTCACCCAGCCATGCATAATACGCTCATAAGAGACAATCGTACGGACCACACTATCTACGTAGTGTGATGTATTTTATACTCTAGGGTCTACATTCGTGTTGCCAGATCGTCCCTAGGCTCACGCAGCTATTCATAATACGCTCATAAGAGACAATTGTATGGACCACACTATCTATTTAGTGTGATGTATTTTATCTTCTAGGGTCTACGTTCGTGTTGCCAGATCGGTCCTAGGCTCACCCAGCTATTCATAATACGCTCATAAGAGACAATTGTATGGACTACACTATCTTGATAGTGTCATGTATTTTACTTTCTAGGGTCTACATTCGAGGTACCAGATGGTCCCAAGGCTCACCCAGTCTTTCATAATACGCTCATAAGAGACAATTGTATGGACCACACTATCTATTTAGTGTGATGTATTTTATCTTCTAGGGTCTACGTTCGTGTTACCAGATCGGTCCTAGGCTCTCCTAGCTATTCATAATACGCTCATAAGAGACAATTGTATGGACTACACTATCTTGATAGTGTCATGTATTTTACTTTCTAGGGTCTACATTCGAGGTACCAGATCGTCCCAAGGCTCACCCAGCTTTGCATAATACGCTCATAAGAGACAATTGTATGGACTACACTATCTTGATAGTGTCATGTATTTTACTTTCTAGGGTCTACATTCGAGGTACCAGATCGTCCCAAGGCTCACCCAGCCTTTCATAATACGCTCATAAGAGACAATTGTATGGACTACACTATCTTGATAGTGTCATGTATTTTACTTTCTAGGGTCTACATTCGAGGTACCAGATCGGTCCTAGGCTCTCCTAGCTATTCATAATACGCACATAAGAGACAATTGTATGGACTACACTATCTTGATAGTGTCATGTATTTTACTTTCTAGGGTCTACATTCGAGGTACCAGATCGTCCCAAGGCTCTCCTAGCTATTCATAATACGCTCATAAGAGACAATTGTATGGACTACACTATCTTGATAGTGTCATGTATTTTACTTTCTAGGGTCTACATTCGAGGTACCAGATCGTCCCAAGGCTCACCCAGCTTTGCATAATACGCTCATAAGAGACAATTGTATGGACTACACTATCTTGATAGTGTCATGTATTTTTCTTTCTAGGGTCTACATTCGAGGTACCAGATCGTCCCATGGCTCACCCAGCTTTGCATAATACGCTCATAAGAGACAATTGTACGGACCACACTACCTACGTAGTGTGATGTATTTTACCTTCTATTGTCGGCATTACAGATCCCAAACCCCCATTAGAGATAAAATAAAAAAAAATGAATAAACAAAAATAACTAAATAAAAAGAAACAATTGTATAAGAAATAGTGATAATAACACTTTTGGAAGGAGCCAATCAATATTGGCACTTCCTAGTTTGGAGTAATCTTTTGTTCTTATTCAGTTAACCCATCACGAGGCCAATGTCTCTTGAGCCTTCTAGGCGGGTCTTTCGGGTGGGTTTGGGAGGAAAGTCTTTGTGCTCTGGGTTTCGGATGGAAAGACAATTTGGAATGAAAGCTTAGGAAACGGGATTTTGCCAGTTCGTGTAGGAAAGGGATGTTGGGGTCATTAGGAAGCGTTTTATTGGAAACGTAAAAAGGAGCATTGACTATTTTGCGAAGGACTTTGGATTGGAATGCCTGTATTCTCTGTATGTTAGAAGTTTTATTTGTTCCCCAGAGTTCAAGTCCGTATGTCCAAATAGGTCGGATAATGGTTTTGTATATAATAAATTTGTTCGGTGCTCATGGCCCTAGTAGTCAATG
Organism: Gonocerus acuteangulatus; assembly: GCA_946811695.1. Lineage (NCBI taxonomy): Eukaryota > Metazoa > Arthropoda > Insecta > Hemiptera > Coreidae > Gonocerus > Gonocerus acuteangulatus. Next base: position 163,526,182 of record OX328123.1, read on the forward strand.
CACCCCAAAAAAAAAAAATAATAAAAAAAAAAAAAATAAAAATAAATTTGTTGTGTATTGTCGGAAGGTCCCAGAATTCGTCGGAAGAGTCCGTATCTCCTGATCATTTCTGTTTTTTTAGTCGGGTGTGTGGGTTCCAAGTGATTCGTCGGTCCAAAAATAATCCCAGGTAGCGCCCCTCATTGGATTGGGGGAGCTCGTTGCTAAATATGACGACTGGAGGGCAGGCTCTTCTTATTGAGGGTGAATGTGATTTGGCAGCGTTTCTGATGATTCACCTTAAGTTTCCACTTGTTGCACCAGTGCTCGATAGACTCCAGGTGTTCTTGTAGATAACTGGAAGCAGCCAACGGCCATAGCCACGTTGAATGCACTGGTTCCCGTCACCGAAGTTAAACAACGTCGGGCGTGGTCAGTACCTGAATAGGTAACCGACCAAGTGCTGTTGGCATTATAGAAGGTTGGTAACTTGTAGACAGCCCCGCGCTAGTAGCGAAATAGTTGATGCGCCATTAAAAAAAAAAAAAAAAAAAAAAAAAAAGCAGCAGTTACAGGTTCAGGAGAGGAGAAAAAAATGGCGGTATCATCAGCATATGTGGTTAAGTGGGTGCTGGGATGGGTATGGATACCTGCGGCGAACAAAAGGGGGAGGTGGGGACCAAGAATTTTCCCTGTGTTACTCCGAAGGAAATGGGATGGGAACTGGACAGAAGAAAAGCTAATACAACTACGTTTGCCAAAGAATGTTTAGTTTCGATGCTCAGAAACGCTTGATTCAGCTGAAATTTGTTCCAGATATGTATTTTTATTTTATATGCAAGATTCAGACAAACATTGACTTTATCTATTCTAAGCTTTATAAATGACAGTAGAGCTTAGAACGGAATTGTGCTAAGTTTCCTGGGTCGGACCTTTTTCACGTATATTGTCGTAGTTGAGCTTGGGATACATTTAGGTAGTGTTGTTAAAAGCGAGCCCTGACTAAAGGCTTGAGGCCTGAACCTTGAACCTAGCCTCTACAGGCCGAGCTCTGAGGGCTCCACGAAGCCTCGGGAGTGAGGCTCCATCCTAACCTTATCAAGCCCTGAAGGTTCAGCAAGGTTCTCCCTCCAGCCTTGAAGGCTGAGCCTTGGAGCCCTGGGAAGGTAGAGCTTCGGCAAGCACGGTTATAGTCAAACCCTTTCTAGTGCTTTACTAGATTATGTCTATACAATGATTACTTACTCTTTAATTATTACATTTTATTCATTTCGATTTTTTGGTGACATATCTCACCATTTATTTAACAATAATAAATATAAATTTTTATCGGCATCTTTATTTACAAAGGGAGGTAATTTAGCTGTTATCTCTGATAATTCTTATTTTTCTTCATTTGTAATTTATTAAAATTCAAAAGAGTTCAATTTGTAACGTTAATGATTACGCTAAATAAAGTGCCTCATTTAGCTGATTTTTTAAATTCTGTATTCTTATGGATTAAAATCTGCATGAAAAATTGTATGGACTTTTATTATTTAAGGGAGATAAAACTATGACAGCGTCATACAGCTAAGAAGTATGACAGAACTTATTTCTAACAGAATTTATTTTTTAGAAAAAGTTACCATTTTTAACCAATTAGAGATCCATATAATCTAGTTTATCAATGTCATGATAAATTTAAATGCTAGCGAATAATTTCAATGTGGCGGAAACAATTTTAGACGAATCTACCAAATTATATTTCATGAAACAGCTGTTTGCCCGCCGTCCGCCATTTTGGAAATGAATAGTAAAAGCCTTCAAGGCTCGCGCCTTCTACCAAGCCGAGCCTTGAAGGCTCGCGCCTTCTATCGAGCCCTGTCCAAGCTCTGAGAGCTCGAGCTTTTAGGAGCCGCGCCTTCTAGCCTTAAAGGCGTGCTCTTTCACAACACTACATGTAGGTATGTACTCTATGAGAAGGTTCGATTTTTCAGAGTTCGATAATGGTATCGAACATTTCTTACAAATCATTTCTGACTTTCTATAATGAGAAGGTAGGGTTTAGTGTAGAAAGAAAAGATTGCACATCCTTGAGGTATTGTTTTCCTTCTTCTCATCACCCTGATGAAGGCTTAAATTTCAAGCCGAAACGCCAGCAAAAAATAAAACTCATATTCTTATTTAAAAAAAGGTATTTTTATTAAGATACGAAGATTGAACCCTGACAAATTCTACCTTCGTATCACCAAACGGACAACGATCTCCTCTCAATGGATGTAGTATATACAGGACCTTGGAAGAAAAAGGACGAATCACGAATTCCGGATGTTGGGAAGCATTCCGGATGTTGATTCATATATATGATTGGAAAACTATGCAATTGAAATTTAATATTTTGGTTATACATTTCATTAGTGATTTATGGGTAACAAAATGCTAGGAGGGGAGTTTTAGACCCTAAATTCACCCTTGAAATCGGACATTGAATTTTTTTTAGATAATGGTGCTATTCACTTTAACTTGAAACTGAGAGAGAACTAAAGGCGAACCACAGAAACAAGGCGAAGCGTCGTGTTACCTATATTTTTCTGGCACAGAAAATATATTAAAAATTTTTTTTTTCAGTTTTGTCCTTTATTTCCAAGGTCCTGACTTGTTTCATAGTCGATTGCTACTGAGGCAAAATAATAATTAGAAATAAAAACAGTATTATTATATTTTATTATTAAGGTTGTAAAAGAAAAGGCTTAGAAGATATCTAATTTAATGGAGTACTTTTAGTAGGTGGAACGTAAAAAGCATCTTGAGCTTTATCCATCTGTGCATGATGGTAGAGGAGAAGAACACAGGGCGAGGACCACATAAAGGAAATGGAAGAACAGTAAGAGAAGAAATCAGAGAAGGTTGTGGGCAGTTCTGTCTGGTAGTAAAGGCACAATGTACGTATGGTTTATGTGCCTCTTTCTAAGGACTTCTGATCCTTGTCTTGTCAGGATTAAGAGTGCTTCAGTCGAGAGCTAGGTCCTTCGAAAGCTTCGGCTACAGCAAGGAAGAGCAAATCAATAACTCCCTTCTCATCGAGCACCAATTTTTTTTTTTTTTTTTTTTTTTTTTTTTTCTGGAACCATTTCGGGGCTATTTCGGAAAAGGGGTGCCAGTGATCTCATCAGTAGGTAACTGTAATTATTTTAACTAAATGAAATAAATTTTACTCTATAATACATGTAAACATATGTTGTCGCAATCTTACCAATTGTCCTAATTTTGTTATAGTTTCAGTTGTGATCTTGAATATATTTCAGTTGTGACCATATCAGGAATGAAGACAATACTCCTAGGTTTCTACAGATCACAAGGATCATACCGAGTACAAAGATTTGTAGCTATGGGCATCACCACAGCAATGGCTATTCGGAGGGTATGCAGGAAGAAAAGGGAGCGGTGACTCTACGACGTACGTTGGTCAAAAATAGTCAAAAAGCGCTCAAAACTTGATTTTTTGAAGTATTTTCGGTAAGAATGCAAATTCCAGCCCTCCAAACCGATTTCTTTCAAACTTTGCACAATAACGTATTTTGATGCACTAAACACGGATACGATAAAAAAAACCGTCGGATTTAACTAGGAAAGAAGTTATAAAGCACTTAAGTTCACTGTTGTGCAGGTTATGAGAGCTAATGTAAACAACTAAATTTGTCAACATACGCATGCGCGGGTATGGAAAAGTTCGTAATAAGGAAGTTTCATTGAAATTTACCATAAATTACCGAAATTCATCAGCCGTAGATCACCGAAGTTAAGCAAAGTCGGGCGTGGTCAGTACCTGAATGGGCGACCGACCACGTGCTGTTGGCAATATAAAAGGGTGGCAACCTGCAGATAGCCCGGCGCTAATAGCCAAATAGTTGATGCGCCGTTAAAAAAAAAAAAAAAAAAAAAAAAAAAAAAAAAAAAAAAAAAAAAAAAAAAAAAAAAAAAAATATGTGTAGCATTTGGCGTATGGTAACACAATTCAACTCCAGTTAGCTCCTGAATGGTGTAGCAATTACCCTCCTGTTTAACCACCCTTTAATAACAATGATAATTGTTGAGTTGGTGATAGTGACTCATGATCAGAAGGCTATTATAGCGGCCTGCAAGTTTCAAAGCTCGCCCCAAACCCTTTGGTCTCTCTCGTTCGACCATAACTCTCGCCTCCAACTCTCGAGCTGCTTTCCAAGCTGTCTGGTACTCCAACAAGTTTGTTTTAGTTAACCACTCCGCCCTCAAAGTGCTTTTACCTCATTTTATGCACGCCACAATTTATTTTAACCTCAAGATAACAAAAAGCCTTTCCCTTTATACGGAGTAAGGGACTTTTTTATTAGTATTTTACGGGAAACTGTATGGACTAAAGACAGTGTATATTTTAGGTTATCTTGATCTTTTCTTTAATTACCAAAATATATTTATGTTGCAAACCATCCCGAAGGAATGTATTCAGCCTATATTCATATCAGTGCGATATTTTAAAATCTCTTTCATTCCTAAACCCTTTTAATGCACACCCACTCATATATATATATATATATATATATATATATATATATATATATATATATATATACCCACACAAACACAAAAAAGCTCCGTTAATCACAATTAATTGGGACGGAACCCTGTTCGGATTACCTACAAAAAATTTTGATTAGGCGGAGTTCTTTTTTTCATAAAAAGCTTATCTTGATTTTATGAAGTGTCTAGAATTAAAGGTAAACAAATATTTATTAAAGTAGACTGGAATTTAAACTGGACTGTAGTATAACTGTGATTGTAGGTAAAGTCGATATGACGGGCAAATAGCAAGACATTCCTTATTAAAGCACTGTTAGTTCGCTGTGTCACAAAAAGGTCAGTGACAGCAATCAACATTTTTCTATTTAGATTTTGTTTAAATGATTTACAGCACAATGATTCTATATTGGTGAGTAAACCTTAACCCTCAACTGGTAACATACGTCTGAGAGACGCCTATGTATGGTATTTTCCCGTATTGTGGTGTTTAGAACCATTTGTAAAATTAAACCGACAGTGATTGCTCACTTTAGATAATGTATAAAAAACACTAGTGAAATTTTAACCCGATCGTTTGTATTTTGTGGTAGTAGTAAGGCACGAACTAAAATGTACAACGTCTGGTAGACGCGTGTTACTAATAGCGCTCATTTTCATGTTCGTCTCACAGACCTGTATTACTTGAAACGATTTATTTACTACAATTGAGGTACGCAGCAAACAAACAATGACCATTTAAAACAAAATTTAATTATGTTTCCTCTATATTTATATTTTTTTTCCGAAACCAATTTCACATTTCGTTCCCAATGTTACTGTTGACAATGGGTATTCATCACTTGAAATAGTAAACGAATAGATGAACACAATTTGAATCATTGGCACTATAAGACAAAAAAGGAGGAATTCCACCTAAAATTATAAAATGTAAAAAACAAATATTGAGTTCAAGCATAAAAAAATTTGTTTGCACACTAAAAAAAGCGTTACTGTAAATTTTATTTAACCGAGGAACGCAGCTCAAAATTCACTGATCTTTTGAACAATAAACCGTCATTTTTGTAACTCAACAAAATCTTGCATTGATAATTCAGATATAATCGTGACGGTGGTCGCTGGCAATATTTCACTATATGATTGCAGTCTGGCTTGTTAATTCTGGCATTCTGCGCAAACAATGACAAAATATGATTACATATATATATATATATATATATATATATATATATATATATATATATATAAATGATTATACGTCAGTTAATACAGTAGCTTATGTAGTTTCATTCATTTTGCCTATTTAATTTTATTCACACACCAATATATATATATATATATATATATATATATATATAGATACACAAATGTATGTATGTATATATATATATATATATATAAATATATATAATATGTATATAGATATATACATACACACATACATGCATGGGTATATATAATTTGAACAGAAATATAATAACTGTAACTTTAAAACCCATACATTTTCGCACATGCATGCATGCAAAAAAATAAATTCGCAAATATAGAAAACCGGGGATAAAAAAACATTTCATGCGTCCAAATTACATTATATTTTTACATCCAAATTACATTATTTTTGTATGTTTTAATTAAATTAATTATATTTTATAATAGAGATCTGTATCTCTCAAGAAATTTAACGCTCGGTGGGTTAACTCATGGTCGTCTCCAAGTATATCACAGAGAGGACCATGAATCCCCATTCTTCAGATGCAGAGCTTCGTAGGCTCTACATTCGGTGAATATATGTTCAATAGAAATATTTACACCACAAACAGATCATTCAGGCCTGGACTCTCATAAGTAAGCATGGATAAGATTTCATTCTTTTGCTACCAATGTTCGGTATCCAGCATTAGATAAGTGCCTTAACCAAAAAAAAAAAAGTTTATTGCACAATAGAGGGAATGGTTTTCAGACTAAAATGCCCAGTACGGGTCGAGTTTTGGTTATGTTGCAGTGAAACACTCGGCAAACATCTAAGGAGAAAGAAACATAACTTAGTCACGCAGAAGCTGTATAACTATGCAAGCTCACAAGAAAGGTAGATAATCTAAACTGCATTCCTGAATAAATTGATTAAAATAACTAAATAAATAAAAACTTAACATAATTAGTTTATACCTTTTAGCGCGGTTCCTCCCTCCCTATCTAGGGAGAAACCCCCGCTGCGTTAAGGTCGATTCACACTATACGTACCGTCACCGGCAGGCCACCGTCCAGCCGCCGACCGGCAAGATGGAAGCCAATTCATACCATACGGATCTCCACCGACAGGCCACCGTCCATCAACGCCGAGAAATCATCTCTCAGTCTGTTTTCTATGCGGGTTGACTTAGTTTCTAACAATCTCTAAATTAAATAATACAAAATTAGCAGTAATTGCTTTATTTCAGGCTATGAGAGATTTATTGTAAGTTGGAGAAAATAAATTGTTTAATTAATAAATAATTTGAATATGCATTATTTTTATATTTTTCTACTGCCTCTATTCTTCAGAATCATTGGCAATTTTCAATAAAAATCCAAATAAAAAAAAATGTATTTATGAACTATTAATTTCTATAAGGTTACGTTAAAATGTATTCGGGGCTGAGCAAAATAGCAATAATTATGAAAAATAGGGCAAAAACTATAAATTTTGTATATAATTTTATTCGGCAACTTAAAGTGCATTTAGGTCTTTCATATTCTAGGAGAATAATTGTTATAATCTAATAAAACAATCCACTAAATTTTGTTTCAATTAGTTTGCTAGATTTTGCATAAATAATTTCACAATTGAGGTTGTAACGAAAAAATTAATATTTTTCCAATTGTGCCAAAATCCATGTCACATTAAACATTTCAAATATTTAAAAAAAATTAGCCCGACCAAATTGACCGATTTTCAATCTGTAAAATGTTTTTGAAACATTTAACGCCTTGGTATTTTTTTTTAAATATAATAATTTAAAAAAATGTTCCGGTAAATTTTCAAATCACGTATATCTCTATAATGGTAGTATAATGACTTCCAATGATATTCCTGCAAAAATTAGCTTGCTCCCTTTCAACGTCCAACTAGAACTACGTTTTTACGGATTGGCCCTCATCCATTACATATTAATTGAAAAATGATTTTAAGTATGACTGAATTCACAAGAGAAACATACATGATTATCAAAGGACAATTCAAATTAAAGAAATTATGCAAAAATAAATTGAAATAATAAACACTTATTAACTTATAATTATAATTGTAACAGCGACAATTGTACGTCTTGTGGTCCAACCGAACCCATACGTAAATAATAAAAAGAATTATAAAAAATGCATGCATGAATAATGAATATTAGTATTAAAAGTAATAGTTATAATTTTGAATATAGTCTGTTGTCTGTGCGGGTTGACTTAGTTTCTAACAATGTCTAAATTAAATAATACAAAATTAGCAATGATAGCTTGAAATTTGGAAAACCTCTAATGTAAATAAGAGGCCGTGAATGAAGAATTATTATCAAAAAGAAAGTTGGTAGGAAAATATTCAAAGAGCTGCAAGATGATCAAATTTCATTTTACACATGTTTCAGAATATCTCAACAACAGTATTTTATACTTTTATCAAAAATATCAAAAAACAACCTTTCGAGAAGCAATTAGTCCTGAAGAAAAGGGTGTCTAGGATAAATAAATAAATAAAACATTAACATTTTCATATTTATTTTTATTTATAATGTAAAAATATCATTTTAGACATAAAAAAAGATACAAGGTACAATTTATAATAAAAAAATACAATTTATAGAATATATGTACATATATCTTATTTAGACTTGAGGTTTGAAATTCTCATAATAATAACTCTGTGTAGAACCTAGACAGTGAAACTTATAACACCTTTTTTAATTCCGTCAATGGAGTATTCCCCTGGCAACATCAATACATTTGTTTTCTAATTAATGATTTATTAATAAAGTATGTCTCATGCCTGCTGTGATGAAATCCTTTCCAACCTGATGCCATATTTTATCTTTCTATAAATTTTCATTGTATTTATAATCAGCCATATTATACAGTTCTTCATGTTCGAAGAGTTTTTCGTCGTCCATATTCATAAATAAATAAAAATATTCACTTAAAATAATCCGCAGTAAGAAAAGAACCTTCTCTAAGAAAGGTAAGAACCGAACTGAATGTGCCGGTAGAGTGTTCATACACTCCGTGCATGCACCGACATGCACCGATCTGTCCCGACATGTCAGAACATTCTTTCCGAGAATCCTACTAGTTGCCTGCTGGTGGCCTGCCGGTGCCCTGTCGGTGACGGTCCGCTCCTGTGTGAACTACCTCATTGGAAATACATTGAGGAATATTTTGCCGGTCGGCAGCTGGACGGTGGCCTGTAGGTGACGGTATGTATAGTGTGAATTCCACCTATGCAGGCCGTCTCGGGAAGAATATCCGGACGTGCCGGTCTCGGTCGGCGCCTTGAATTTCTTTCTTACCTTTTTTATAAAAGTTTTTTTTTCTTACTGTATATCATTTTATGTGTATTCTTACATTTATTTTTCAATAATATAATTTGATCATGAGTTTTTGAAAAATAATACAATAGACAATGTATTTTTGTACTAAATTTCATCAATACTGGAGCATTTTTGAGCGTATGAGAGGCAAACTTTTCTGAAATCATTATTTTTTATTTTATTTTATTTTTCCAACAATAAAATAAATAAAAAAAATTAAAAACATGCCTGACCTTTTGAAATGTTAATATATATATATATATATATATATATATATATATATATATATATATATATATATATATTCTTCAACAATTCAAGACGAACTTTTCTGAAATCTTGAAATATTAATTTTTTTTATTTATTTTTTTTTACAACAAAATTTTAATGTTAACAAAAATAAATAATTCAAAATTTCAGAAATGTTTTTAAATTTTTTGTTAGGAATAACCAAAAGAATGTTACTTATATATAGGAATAACCAAAAGAATGTTACTTATATATAGGAATAACCAAAAGAATGTTACTTACATATAGGAATAACCAAAAGAATGTTACTTACATATAGGAATAACCAAAAGAATGTTACTTATATATAGGAATAACCAAAAGAATGTTACTTATATATAGGAATAACCAAAAGAATTTTACTTATATATAGGAATAACCAAAAGAATGTTACTTACATATAGGAATAACCAAAATAATGTTACTTACATATAGGAATAACCAAAAGAATGTTACTTATATATAGGAATAACCAAAAGAATGTTACTTATATATAGGAATAACCAAAAGAATTTTACTTATATATAGGAATAACCAAAAGAATGTTACTAACATATAGGAATAACCAAAAGAATGTTATAGATCCCACATACACGACAAAACAGACCCGGAACTCCTATTATTATTTGCTTTAATTAACCCTCTCAGGTCCGAATTTTTATTTCTTGATACATTTTTTTTTATTTTTCTGCCATAGTTGTGTATTGCTCTTGTGAAGATTCCTGATTGTTTTTCAGAATTTTATGGTTTACCGGTCATGAGTTATGTAATGTCCAGTATACTGGACATTGGTTCTCAAGTAATGCGATTTGTGGATGAAAACCGAAATTCAAAATTTCGAAATATTAAAAAAATATATAATTAAAGCAGTAATTTATTAACAATTTAAAAAAAATTAATTCAGTAAAAATAAATTTGAAAAATTTTAAGTAAATATTATCGTAAAAGTTCAAATATAATAAGGTATTGTAAAAATAGATTAGAATTTTAGACAAGAAAATGTTGTCAGCGCACAGTAATAATGAAAATTAATGAAATTGAAATATTTACAGTCTAGACTCAAAAAGAGATATTTCATTATTTAAAAAAAAACAAACATAAAACTAATAGGAATATATTTTTTGAAAATCATGTGAACGGACAGATGATATTTTTGAATGGTTTGGGCGCCTTTTATCCCATACCATTCAGAAAATGTTATCGATTATTATGGTATTAAAAAAAAAACAATTCTGACAACATAAAAACTAAATATAACAGTAAATATTTGAAAAATAGATAAAAAAAAAATGTTACATCAAATATGAGGGTTGACTTCCCACGTACAGTATACTGGACATGGATTTTCAAAAATTCGTAGACACCTTACTACAAACTTTATTGATAAAATTGAACTTCCAACCTTTAAAAAGATCATATACATTAAATTCGGAGGAGTTTTAATTAACTAAAAAGAAACCATTTGGACTAAATATGTAAAGAAAAGTCAATAACTTTTAGAATCCATGACTGCCCGTGGTGGAGCAGAGAAGATTTTACACATAGCCTTTCAAAATCGAATGGAATCATTTTATATTAGATGTCAAGTGGAAGAAAAATACATAGAGCTTCAAACCAAAGTGGTAGTAAACATCTATCGACCATAGGCAGTGTGATACAAAGTAAAGAAGTTATGTCCAGCCGGCTGGACAAGGGAACTGAAGGGGTAGTAAACATCTATCGGCCATAGGCAGTGTGATACAAAGTAAAGAAGTTATGTCCAGCCGGCTGGACAAAGGAACTGAAGGGGTAGTAAACATCTATCGAGCATAGGCAGTGTGATACAAAGTAAAGAAGTTATGTCCAGCCGGCTGGACAAGGGAACTGAAGGGGTAGTAAACATCTATGGAGCATAGGCAGTGTGATACAAAGTAAAGAAGTTATGTCCTGGCGGCTGGACAATGGAACTGAAGGGGTAGTAAACATCTATCGAGCATAGGCAGTGTGATACAAAGTAAAGAAGTTATGTCCAGCCGGCTGGACAATGGAACTGAAGGGGTAGTAAACATCTATCGAGCATAGGCAGTGTGATACAAAGTAAAGAAGTTATGTCCAGCCGGCTGGACAATGGAACTGAAGGGGTAGTAAACATCTATCGAGCATAGGCAGTGTGATACAAAGTAAAGAAGTTATGTCCAGCCGGCTGGACAATGGAACTGAAGGGGTAGTAAACATCTATCGAGCATAGGCAGTGTGATACAAAGTAAAGAAGTTATGTCCAGCCGGCTGGACAATGGAACTGAAGGGGTAGTAAACATCTATCGAGCATAGGCAGTGTGATACAAAGTAAAGAAGTTATGTCCAGCCGGCTGGTCAAGGGAACTGAAGGGGTAGTAAACATCTATCGAGCATAGGCAGTGTGATACAAAGTAAAGAAGTTATGTCCAGCCGGCTGGACAAGGGAACTGAAGGGGTAGTAAACATCTATCGAGCATAGGCAGTGTGATACAAAGTAAAGAAGTTATGTCCAGCCGGCTGGACAATGGAACTGAAGGGGTAGTAAACATCTATCGAGCATAGGCAGTGTGATACAAAGTAAAGAAGTTATGTCCAGCCGGCTGGTCAAGGGAACTGAAGGGGTAGTAAACATCTATCGAGCATAGGCAGTGTGATACAAAGTAAAGAAGTTATGTCCTGGCGGCTGGACAAGGGAACTGAAGGGGATAACCTATACAAATGAAATAAAAACATGAATGGTTCTTCTCTCTAATTTTTGTAATGAGCTACTGTTCAATGTAATTTGCTTCCAGAGTTATGTTTACACATTGTACGTACTACACTACTTAATAAATACGCAAAAACTTCATATTTTCGTCTTTCGATCTGACGAAGGAGCAGGATACAGTCCACCTAGTGGCCAACCTACGTCTGACGAGCTAATTCTATTTAAACATAGTACATAGTAAACCACCCTTTCCGATAGACCGAATTAGTTCATTTTTACAACACTTATTTGTCAAGAGATATCCATGACGCAGAGAGGTGCCAATCGCCCGATTTTGGGAAAAAACATGAAGTTGCTTCAATCATTCTGATTTCGGTGTCATTTTTGAAGTATTTTTTTGTACTGAATCGAATGTTACCACTGCGAGTTTGATAGAATAATTATTTTCGGAAATAAACGGGGTTAATTTTACTCAATTTGTAGAGATATGTATATTTCAAAATGTATTTTTGAGAGCTTAGTTAAATAAATTAAGAACTAATGTGATACTGTTAACTGTTCTCGACGTATTCCACTTTATTAGAATTTTCGCTTGTAACTTATACATTTTGACAGTTTCACGCCAACTATTAAGTGGATCTCACTGTAAATGTCAAGTTACTTATTATCAGAAACTGTCCAAAACTCTCTACAGAAAATAATAATGGTAAACTCGTTTTTGCTCTGGCGTCTATCGTGTTAACTGACTATATATATTTATCCTAGGAGGCATGGGGTCATTAAAGCAGTCTTCCTTTATTACACCACTTTATTTATTGGGCCCGACATGTTTCGTGCATCTTTTCTTCGCACCTCTTCAGGGGCACTTCTAAAACAAAATATAATTTTTTGAACATCCACACAAACCTTTTTTCTATTATATTAAAACTATCAATACGATCTTTGAACTGTTCCACAAAAGGCATTAGAACATTATCATGCTCATTAAATGTTACTCCTACCCTAAATATTGCAATAATTATAGCTAAATTACATATTTTTTATAAAAGGTGTTGAGTCCTACCTCGGGACGGACCAACGGGAGGACTTCCTTGCAAGGTAGGACTCAACACCTTTTATAAAAAATATGTAATTTAGCTATAATTATTGCAATATTTAGGGTAGGAGTAACATTTAATGAGCATGATAATGTTCTAATGCCTTTTGTGGAACAGTTCAAAGATCGTATTGATAGTTTTAATATAATAGAAAAAAGGTTTGTGTGGATGTTCAAAAAATTATATTTTGTTTTAGAAGTGCCCCTGAAGAGGTGCGAAGAAAAGATGCACTAAACATGTCGGGCCCAATAAATAAAGTGGTGTAATAAAGGAAGACTGCTTTAATGACCCCATGCCTCCTAGGATAAAAAAGAATTTTGATATTTTGGGTCATCTATAAGAATAAATAATATATACATATATATATATATATATATATATATATATATATATATATATATATATATATATAAATCGGAGGAATGTGCTAAAAGGCTGTAGCCTGTAAATATTAACCGACTTCAATGATTTTTTTTTTTTCAATGAAAGCTAATAAAATTTAAAACAGGTTTTTCTAGCCAGATTAGTCTTAAACTACAGCTGATTATTAAACTACATGTAAATTATTCCCCATCATTTCCATTTAAACATAAAATAATATTTTATTTTTCATCTAACTTAATATCAGGACTGATATCGTTGAAATTAAACATTCAAATCTCCATTAAACTTGGTAAAAATCAGACTGACACATCTCGACGTAAATTTATCTTAATTCAACAATGAGATTAAAGGAAATAATATGATTTTTCAATGATTTTGAAATATATTTTGATTTTTTCTATGTCTAATCAGGATTTGAATGTTTAATTTCAAGGATATCAGTGCTAATCTTGAGTTAGATGAAAAATAAAATATTGTTTTATGTTCAATTGTAAAAGTTCGTGAATTATTTACACGTAAATTAATTAATAAACAGGGGATACAAAAAAATAAAATAAAATAAAACATCTGGCTTGGCAGAGTTGTTTCAAATTTGATTAGCTTTTATTTTAAAAGGGGGCGAGGTTAGCTCAGTGGTAGAGCGCTGGACTAATAAGCTAGGGGGCGAGGTTAGCTCAGTGGTAGAGCACTGGACTAATAAGCTGGAGGCATGAGTTCAAATCCCGAGCATAGTACTACAGATTTTTTCTTCAAGTGTCTTCGTTCATGGGTTGAATTCGGCCTCCCTGACCGTCCCTAGGCCAACCCAGCCTTTATTAATTAATTAATTAATAATGGGTACTTTGGTTGGTGCTAATGACTCTAGCATTCGAAGCAGCCAAGGGGAAAATCAGTCGGCCGGAGCATAGTACTGACCACACTATCTCCCTAGTGTGCCGTATGGTCATGAATCAGATACCTCTATAGTATCTGCCCCTCAGGGCCCTTGTGGCCTGTTACGGGACTGATTTTCTTTTTTTTTCTTTTTTTTTTTAATCATTGAAATCGGTTAAGATTTAGAGGCTGTAGCCTTTTTCGAAAGAGGAATTGTCGTTTGGCCCCACTGTGCGGCACCTAGTTTATATTCAGGTTCAACGTATTAACCACTCGGAACCCGATAATACTTATTCGTGATATACAGTAGAAATCGCCTACAACATCCGCCAATGGACCGACAAAATCTCGCCGTTATAAGCGATGTACGTTATAACCGCTTCTCGACAACTCTCCGCGAAAGTTTTCTATATAAACAAATCTCCAACAAATGCTATTTCAATGAAAATAAAAAATATCTGAATGTAAAATGAATTACAATTATTGAAATAAAGAAACTTCAGAAATGGATTCAATATAAGATGTTACATTTGTGATTATAAATTCGCTACAATAAACCCACCTTCATGAAAGCAATTACCAATTTTCTTGTCGTTCGCTCTATCCGAAGCTTTTGATACCATGGGAATTTATCGTATCCTGTTAGCACTTTCCTCCGAAGGAAAGTAGCTATTGAGGTTGCACTCATGACGGAATTTTTGAAAATAATTCTTCAAATCTCCATCGATCCTACCTAGTAGGCACCGAAAATGACCCCCGTTAAAATTTATATATATATATATATATATATATATATATATATATATATATATATATATAGGTCAACCATGGACAATCTCGTCATTCTTGAAAGTGAACTGCAATACGCCTATGTCAACAAGCAGGTTGTGGTTGCTGTCCTGTTCGATATAAAAAATGCATTTGATTCTGTATGGAGGCAAGGTATTTTACGTACGTTACACAGGTGGGGCCTTCAGGGGAACCTTCCGAAGTTCATACAGCAGTTTCTATTAAAAAGGCAATTTCGAGTGCTTGCAAAGGGGGTGCTATCCGAAAATGTAGAGACGGAATATGGAGTCCCACAAGACAGTGCACTGAGCTCCACTTTGTTTTCTATTGCAATTGACGACATCAAGACGTGTCTCACTTCGCATGTAAAAGGGCTTCTGTATGCGGATGACCTCCTTATTTTATGTCGATCTGCAAGTGTCGAGTACATCAGACGAAACCTTCAGGCAACAATAAACAGGATTTTGCTGTGGAGAAAGACTTCTGGACTACGTATCTCGAAGGAGAAGACAAAATGCATTCTTTTCAGTCGTCGCCGATCGGAGCCGCCGTGTCCTCCACTTGAGCTTGGATCTCATCATATTCCTTTTGTCGATCAAGCCCGGTTCCTTGGAGTGATCTTTGACAAGCGGCTCAACTGGGTGCCTCACGTGAGTGAACTCAGGAGGAGATGCTTTAATCGCTTAAAAATTCTTAAAGTATTAAGCAAAACAACCTGGGGAGCTGATCGTCTCTCGCTTCTGAAAGTGTACCTAGCTTTAATCTGCAGCAAAATGGACTATGGAAGCATAGTTTATAGCTCAGCCAAACAACCAGTGCTCGAACTTGTTGATACAATACACTTCAACGGGATCCGGAGCATAAGTGGGGCCTTCCGGAGCACGCCAGTTCTCTCGTTGTGCGCAGAGGCTGGAATTCCTCCCCTAATATTTAGGAGGCATCGTCTTGCCGCCAAATAGATATCGAAAATATATACCTCACCTGATCATCCATGCTACCCCTACATATTTCAACCAAAATATTCTAGGCTGTTTAATAGTCACCCTTCAGCTTCTTTGCCTTTAGCACTCCGGGTGAAGTCTCTAATAAATGAACTCGAAAAGTTCACCATTTTTCGGCAGGATGCACTCATGCCTCCGTGGAATTATAAAAAACCTCTGTACAGACTCTAAAAGCGCGCTGCTTAACATCCATGATATGTACAGTGATAACCCAAGTATTATAAAGTTGTTCGGGTACTCCACCATGCGTCACGGACTAGGGAAGACTGTTCACCTCGTCTGGACTCCAGGACACAGGGGTGTAAAAGGTAATGAGGTGGCAGACAAAGCAGCGTCCTCCGCTCATGATTTAGCGTCTATTACACCCACTTCTCTGACGGTAAGTGAGCTGGCCTCACTGCTGCTGCACACCATCAAACATCGTTGGCAAGAGATGTGGAATGAGGCAAGAGGCGTCAGTAAGCTGAGTTTGGTGAAAACTGACTGCCAGCCTTGGGAGACATCCTCTAGATCCTGCCGAAATGAGGAAGTAATGTTGGCGCGACTCCGACTTGGACACACCCGTCTTACCCACTCGTATCTTATGTCCAGGAAAACTCCACCCCGATGCCTTACTTGTCGAAAACCCCTCACCGTTCAACACATTATTGAAGATTGCCGGAAGTACACAAAACTATTTCGGCAGCTCGGGATATCAAGGAAGATAGCGGAGGCTCTCGGAAACAAACAGGCTGAGGTTGACAAAATAATCAAATTTTTAAATATAACTGGGCTTAATAGATTAATATGAAAGTAATTTTGTCCTCTATTTAAGTTCCTTCTGTGATAATTAGTAATACCATTTATTTATTTTTTTATTTTATTTATTTTTTTTTGTTTTTGTTTTTTTTAAACCTAGTTTTTAGTGTTAATTTCATGTAAATATTGTTATTTTTTTAATACATTGACATATGTATATGTTTAATTTCTTTAATCTGTAAGTAACTCTAGGTCTTAAACCTGATATCTGTATTTGTAAGATAAAATTGTATAATAAGTCTGCACTTTGACAATAGCTATATCGGGGAGTGTGTCAGGATTAAAAAAAAAAAAAAAAAAAAAAAAAAAAAAAAAAGTGAGAAAAAAAGAATATGCCGAAAAGTATATATATATATATATATATATATATATATATATATATATATATATATAAGTACAAGGTCTAATTTAATAAAAAAGAATTAATAAAACAAAATTAGAAAGGTAAATAAAGGAAGGGAAAAAAAAAAAAAAAAAAAAATTCTTTGACTCCCTAAGGAAAGCACACCTTTCACCGGGAACATGGGATGAGTGGTTGTGCGTTGCTTAACATAGTAGGGCGCTGACGACCGTGAGGTTTTTCGCCCGATATTTTCGAAACAAACATATATATATATATATATATATATATATATATATATATATATACGTGTGTGTGTGTGTGTGTGTGTCTGTTAACACGATAGCGGCCAGAGTTTTTGTTTTTTCTTCACGAAATGTGGTATATAGCGTTCAATTAGCAAACGATTGAACGAGTTCGTTAACCACCAAAATCGGTCCACCGGGAGGGGGGGGGGGGGGGTTTACCCCGAACCCAAAACACTGATTTGACCCTGCCAGCCGTAGTTTTTGTTATATTTCAACGAAACTCGGTATTCGTTATGTTGATCTAAAGAGAGACATATGTTGTAAAAATAAACTAAATCAGTTGATTAGGAGGGTGGGGGGGGGGGGGTTACTCCGGGCCTAAAGTACTAATATACTCATACCGGTCGTAATTTCTGCTGTATTGTAACGAAACGCGGTATACGTCGTGGGTATCTCATGCGAAAGAATTGTTGTAAAAATTAAGTAAATCGGTCGATTGGAAAGGAGGGTTTACTTTCAACTCTGTTTCATTGGAATTAGCCGGCCAGTCGTAGGTTCCCAAAGGCGCCGCGAGGAGCGCTATCTCCCACTATGGGGACTGAATCCTGTTCCTGCGTCAGATCAGAAAATCAGAAAATGAAGCTTTGGTGTATTTATTAAGCAGTACAGTGTCATATATTAGCATAACTCTGGAAGCAAATTATTTACAAAATTAATAATTAAACAGTTCTCATAAGAAATGCAAATGAGTAGAACTATTCACGTTTTTATTTTATTTAAATAGGTTATTTACAGCAAATTATTCAGTAATGTAGTCTACAAGACTACATTACAGTAGTCCTGCGTGACGGACTTTTTTATATTATCTATGATTTTGTGGATTAAACTTTATAACCGGTTCGCCACTAAAAGCGATGCCGTTATAAACGATTTTCACAGTACGAACTTGTTAAAAACCGTAAGGGAACTAAAAAACCACTGCAAAGGAATAAAAATGGAGTGATTATGGTAGTTGGTAGAAAGGGGTTAACTTAGCGAAATACATATCAGATTTTTAATAATAATTCCATTCAAATTATTAGTTATTCTAAATATGAAATTAGGAATTTAGTTTTATTTATACCCTTATTTGTTTCAGAAATGTTAATTTATGGGTAATGGTGTTATCAATTAAAAACTATACAGAATATATTTCTACACCAGCAGTAAAATAAAAAATTCCCACATTTCTTAACAAAAACAGTCATCAAAAATGTTAGCTCCCTAAAACAGCTCCTGGCAGAATGGATTCAAGTATTCAAAAGGGAGTTTTTGTAGTATGTAGAGTTTGTGAAGAGGCTTGTCGTTGTGAATGTGTTGGAGTGTGTTTGCGGGGAATTGAGAAGTTGTTGGTGGAAGAGCCTTAGCGGTGTGTTGGGCACATTTGTCATACAACTTGAGTGCCTTTCATGGGTTTATTCGGCACCGGAAATTACAAGGGACTCTAGAATGCTGACTCGAATTGGCTCCCCTCACACTCCAATTGCTGGGTCGTTATGTCATCGGCTTCAAGATGTTATAACTAAAACTAGGGACGGGAATTTAAATATCAAATATGTAACCTAATATCTATATTTTCTTTCTTCAAAATGTAATGTTTTGTTGGCGGTTCCTCCCTTCCTTCCCTATCAAATACATAAAATTCTCGTGTCACCAAACTCCTCTGAAACGACTTGACCGATTTTTATGAAATTTTGTGTGTATATTCAGTAGGTCTAAGAATAGGTTTTAAACTATTTTTTATACCCCTAAGTGATCCCCATTTTATAATAACGATATTAGTACTTTCATTATAAAAAATAAATTAGTGGGCTCGATTCCCACTATGGGGTGGTGGCTTTCTTTAGAAAAAAGAAAAAGCATCAATCATTTGGCATTCATGTTTACGAATGACACCGATCGGAGCAACGGAAATAGTTAAACATAATGCCGCAAATGGTCAACAATTTAATCCAACATATAAAATCAAAGGCCAAGTTTATCACAAAGTGGGGCCATAGCTGCCAATGCCAAACGAACCACATAAATTTTTACAAATTTACTTTATGGGAGGTGAGGACTCCGAAAGCGCACTCGCCAATCGCGTGGATGCACGTTGGGGCTACATTAATCTCGATTCACGGTTTACAAGGCGCATCGTCAGTAAGCTGGACGATCTATTAAATAAGCAGAATGAATTGTTGAAATTATTCAAATCACACATGCTCAAATTACAAAGTGACAATCACGCTATTGTCATTACTGGAATCGTGGTTGGCGACCGTGCAGCTACGCGAGAAATCCTGAATCGGAGAAGAAATAATCTTGAGTCCCTTGCTGATACAAGCCATTGATAATAATCTATGCATAGTGTATAGTATTGGATAGTGTATAGCTTATAACCTATACACTATCCAATATCCGCCAATGTTCTGGAAGGGACAAGATGGATATTCCATAAATATTAAACAATGAGATCACGCAACTGGTAAGGGATTATTATTTTACTAACCAAAATATTCGCAATAAATAATGCATATGGCAAAACAACGATTGCCAGGTCAGCTAGTATATATATATATATATATATATATATATATATATATATATATATATATATAAAATTCTCTTGTCACAGTGTTTGTAACCAAACCCATTCAAAACGACTCGACAGATTTTTGTGTGTGCATTCGGCACGACTGAGAATAGGATGTTAACTATTTTTCATAGCCCTGAGGCCGGCCATACACGTTCCGGTATGCCGGAACAGGCGAGAGCCCACACACGCTCCGGTAAACCGGACGGGTGAAGGATTTCTACAGTCTAGAAATGGCGAGCCGACAAGATGACGTGATTGCTTTACTGGATTTGTTAGTGGCTATAACAGCAAAAAAAAGACGAAAACACACATTTATGGTATTCCTTGCTCTTAACTAGCCACAAACAGGGTTCTGATCGATAAATTTCAACGAATTCCTCAAGTTTTCAGACAAACATGATGACGAACACAGTAAACAAACTCAAAAAATATCGATACGTTCTAAATAACCACTGGCACGAGAGTGCATAGAATAGACTGTAAATTAAGCACAATACGAAGCTCTCTAATCTGAGTATTTCCCAAAACTAGCCCCACACCTGCGCAGGTATACCGGATGACTCCCACACACGCTCCGGTCTACTCGCCTGCGCAGGTAAAAAGAATTGAATTTTGATTTTTCTCCGGTTTACCTGTACAGGTCGCTACGCCTGCACAGGTATACCGGAAGGGCTGGCACACACGCTCCGGTTTACCTGCACAGGTCACCTGTACAGGTATACCTCACCGGTATACCGGAACGTGTATGGCCGGCCTAAGTAATAAGGTTCACCCCAAATTTATTTATTTTATTTTTTTTTTTTGACAAAATGGTTGATTTTTATGGCCTGGCATTCAAAAATACATACAACCCCATATTTTCACCCTTCTACCACCAATCCCTATTTTTAAATAGCTATATTAGTAATTTAATAATTTTCAACCCTTGGTGGGCGATAGGTGATCATTATTGCTCGATCAGGTATCCCCAACAGGCGTCTACCGGTTTCACTTCTCACCCAGTAAACAGCACGGAGTAAGAATGAGATCGAAGACGGTCTCCTGTATTTCTCACACAATAAGCTTTCTCTCACTCCCTACGCAGTTTTCGGTCATTATTATTCCCAAAGATTTGCCAATTGAATTCAAACGCGTTCAATTTCCAATTAGATTGGCAGACGCAATGACAATCAATAAGTCTCATGGCCAAAGACGTCTGTTTGTGGCTTAGATTCGGACAGGGCGTGTTTTTCACACGAACAATCATTCAGGCATGTTTTTGGGTGCGTAAACCATCCAGTTTGTTTCTGTTGGCTAAAGATGGACTAAACGAAAATATCGTAGACTCCATTGAAACAGGAGATTTATAATGTTTTTGTTTCTTTATTGTCATAAATAGTGATAGGTATATAATTTTAGATGTTCGGTGTTTTCCTATATTTATAGACCATCATCGTTCACAGCGCTCTATTCTCCTTTTACTCTTAGACCACATCCCGACGCACCTACAATAAGATAGTTATTTTTTATCTAGAAATAATATATATGGCAAAACAACGTTTACCGGGTCAGCAAGTATGTATAGTCATGGGTATATAAATAAAATAAAAACATGAATAGTTCTGCTCTTTTATATTTGTAATGAGCCTTTGTTCCAGTTATTAATTTTTTAATTATTTTCCTTCCAGAGTTCTGTGTATGTGTGGAGCTACACAACTTAATAAATAAACGAAACTTCACATTTTCGTATTTTAATCTGACGCAGGAACGGGATACAGTCCCCCTAGAGGTAGATATCAGAAGTCAACTAAAAACAGAGGCGCTCCTAGTGGCAGCTTTGCCAACCACCACTACTTTCGGCGGCTGACTTCTATTCAAACATAGAATCACCTCACCCTTCTCTTCCGATAGACCGATCTAGTTTATTTTTACAACACTTCTTCTTCATTAGATACCCACGACGAATACTGCGTTTTGTTACAATACAACAGTAATTGCGACCGGAATAACTTCTTTCCTAGTTGAAAGCGAACTTTTTTTTTTTTTAACGGATTCGTGTTTAGTGCATCAAAATACGTTATTGTACAAAATTTGAAAGAAATCGGTTTGGAGGACGCTAAACATCAGTTTTACCTAAAGTTATATGCGGTGCATGCCCCTGGGCTCTGAGCAGACCGGAAGTGTACTTTGAGATGACAAAATGTTGTAACTATAGCTAAAGGTATTAGCTATCACGATATTTAAACATTTCACAAATAAATTAGCGATTAGCGCACTGCCGTCGCTATGCGCCAATCGTTAGCGCAGGCTCTTATCAGTACCGCTAAATTAGCGAGAAGGTATTAGTTATTAGCGACCGCTAACGTTTGCCCAACCCTGTTGTCATGTTTTATTGAAAAAAATGCAATCAAAATAACAGCAAACAATTAAAAACTAAGGCAAACCGAGAAAAAAACCCAATTAAAAACGAAGGTAAACAGAGACAAAAAAAAAAAAAAAAAAATAAAAGAAAAGAGGAGTAGATACAATTATTAGTTTGTTTTGATCTTTCGTGAAAAATTATAAATATCTTTTCCATTTTCCTATCTTGTTTTACTCCTACTAGATGCAATAATAAAATAACAAGAAATAAAAACAGACAAGAAGAACCGTTCAAATAAACGAAATTTTTATGCACTTATTTCTCCGATTGTCATCACTGAATCAAAAATTTCTTCAGAATCTTTTTTGTGGAGCATTTAGTAAGCTTTCTAATGGTAACCTTCCACTTACCTAGATTCTCAACCGTTTTCGAGATATTAAGGAAAATATACGAAGAGGGCCTAATAGATATTCATACGGCATCTGAGAATCCCAAGATTCCGTAAAAATAAAATATTGTTTCTAATTATACGTATCCTGTATTATTGACAAATACATTTGACTACTATAAGCAATTACAAACACTAGGGAATATGCCAAAGAACTCGGAGTAGGAACCTCGACAGTTTCAAGACATTTGAAGGAAATCGGCAAATCCAAAACAGACATTTCATACGGTACAGCCTGATATATTTCTAGCAATGATTTTTTTTTTTCGTATTTTAATTAATCTGTTTTATTGTCAAATACATTATCCAACTATAAGCAATGAAAAAATAACAAGGAATAAAAACAAACAAAAAGAACCGTTCGAATAAACGAAATCAATTACTTCAATGTTTAAGCACTTATTTCTCCGATTGACATCACTTATTCAAAACTTTTTTTAGAACCTTTTTTGTAGACCATTTAGTAAGCTTTCGAATGGTAACCTTCCGCTTCCCTATTTTCAACCGTTTTCGAGATATTAATGAAAGTATACGAAGTTCCCAAAACTTTTCATTATTTCTAGCAACAGAAAATTGGTCTTACATTACCTATCCTGTTTTACACACAAATACATTTTCCTAATATAAGAAATTATAAAAATAGAAAGCAATAATAAACTAAGGGAATGAGACAAAAATTACAAAAAGAACGACAAAAGGGCTCTCCCGTGGTCTAGTCGCTAGCGCGCTAGATTCATAAGCGGGAGATGATGGGTTCGATCCCTCCGGCGCCAGAAATTTTCTCATCTCAGGGCTGGCTGAGAAACTTCCTGGCTGCACCATGGACGTCGGCGCTAATGGCCAAGATTTATGTCGAAAAAAAAAAAAAAAAAAAAAAAAAAAAAAAAAAAAAAACCGACAAAAACCCGTTCGTAAGAACTAGACACACGTATTTGAAGTTTTAAGCACTTATTTCTTCGATTGATATCAACTAATCAAAAATTGTTTCAGAATCATTTTTATAGAGAATTTAGAAAGCTTTCAAATAGTTTCTATCCACTTATCAAAATTTTCCAACCGTGTTGGAGATATTAATAAAAGTATACGAAGTTCCCAAAACTTTTCTTGTCTGTTCATAAAATATTTTATTGACTCCAAACGTAACCAAAAGTTTAACATGTTAGTTTTGATGAAATTCAAACATGCAAAAAATGTTTCAACTGAATCCCATGACTGTATATACCAAAACCAAAATCGTTATTCAGCAACTATTTTTCCAATTTTCTCGAAAACGGTTAAAGCTATCGCCTTAAAAATGGTGTCATTCATGAGCCTATAAAACGAGTACTTGCATGAATATGAAGTAAGCGGAACGATTTTTTTTCGCGCGAAATTCACTCCAAAAACCATGTTCCGGTGGGCGGATTCTGCTGATTAACGAACTTGACCTTTCAAATTAGACGAAAGATTTTTGTAGCAAATTTCATCGAAATCGGTCCATTATTCACTGAGCAATGCCGCGAACAGGCAAATATATATATATATATATATATATATTTGCTTGTTCGCGACATAGCTCAGTGAATAATGGACTGATTTCGATGAAATTTGCTATATATATATATATATATATATATATATATATATATATATATATATATATATATTATTTATTCTTATAGATGACCCAAAATATCAAAATTCCTTTTTTATCCTAGGAGGCATGGGGTCATTAAGCAGTCTTCCTTTATTAATTATTAAGGGCCCAATAAATAAAGTAGTATAATAAAGGAAGACTGCTTAATGACCCCATGCCTCCTAGGATAAAAAAGGAATATATATATATATATATATATATATATATATATATATATATATATATATATATATGCAAATTTGAACCACCGTCATTTTCGCGCTAAAATCGACGTGATTTCTTTGATTTTTTATTTATGTTGAAATTTTTTTCGCATACGTCAATTATTGTTATTGCAGTTCATTCTAAGATATTCCCACCAAAATTATAGTGCCTCTTTTTAACGACCATCCAAACAGATGGCTATTATTTTTTAGTTCCTGGATAAAATATGACTTTCATATTTTAAATATTGCGGAATAGTGTTTGAAGCAGTTATTTAGGTAGATTCGGGTTCCCTATTCAAACCGTGTGAGTTTTACTTTACCGGGTATGTGGAATCTACTGGAAGACCATAAGCCCTGGTAGCGGCTGGCGGTGAGTGGTGAGCTTGGAGCTCCAAAGCCCAGCCTTCTCCATCTTGGGCATTTCAGGCACGTATTTCTGGGAGAAGCACTCTCCAAGCCCAGTCCTTCCACAAGACTTCAGCCACAAATACACAACTTCTCTTTTCGAATTAATCATTTATTCCTTTATATTCGAGACTTTCTCTTATGTTCCCTTTCGTTCGGTCGACTACAGAGGAAACTAAAGTAAACTACCAAAGACTTGACAGTTGTTAGTCGTAAACTTAAGTTTATATACGCTTTCCAACTCTAAAGAACACTTTACTCAAAAGCTGATGGGACACAGTGGTGGGGTCACCGATCTGGTCCATTTTTTTCCTGGTGATTCTGCATCGAAAAATACTCGACATGTGTCCGAGTTTTCCGTCCAATGCGTCTTAGGAACTGAGAAATAAAATAAAATATGTCGGAAATGCTTTATTTTATATATCGAGTTTGGAAACTGATATCAACATGATTCTTTCGCCAATTCATTTTTTAGGGAGCAAATTAAGGAAAAAATACAATCGTTAAACGATAATTTACATTTCAACAAATAAATTCGAAACTATACTTTCGTTTTCAAGTAAACTAGCATTATACATTTTTCATACAAGAAATGATAGCAGATATAAAATCAGCAGCCGAAGAAATCCTAATGTAGTAAACATTATTGAAAACAATACATAATCATTTTTCCCAGTCCGGAAAGACTAAAAATCTGTGAGCGAAAAACTAACGTGACGTTTGAAAGTCAATATCATGCCTTGAGATAGTCTGATTTTTACGTTCTTGAGATGTTTCAATAGAAGAAAGATTGCTTTTTCTAATAACATTTGTATTATCTCAAAAGATACTTGTAAAAATAAAAATAAAATGTAAACGTTTTTTCATATCCAGAACACATAGAAACATCCCGATTAGAAGAAAATGTGTAACATCAGAGCTTCATTCGAACCTCTAAGTTTGGTTTAAATCTGGTAAATTTTCATTGAAATATGGCCAGATTATTGAATCTTTAAGAAAAGGAGTCCACCCTATGTGAAATTTTAAATATTTTTTTTTGGGAGGGGGGAATTAAAATGGTAAATTTGAATTTACGTGATGAAAACAAATCTGACATCCGTTTTTAAATATAATTTTTGTTTATAATGGATAAATTTTTAAAGGTAGGTATATGGAATATTTTGGCAAAATTATGACTTTTTTTGTGTAAAACAATATTTGATTTAAAAACGCCCTATATTCAAATTTCGGGAAGATTCTAAAAAAACATTTATATATATATATATATATATATATATATATATATATATATATATATATATATATATATATATTTTGAATTTCGCTGAGGATGGGCTCTTAAAATTTTCTTTATAATTAACAATGTCTTTTTCTTCACTTTCGAATCGGATAATGGTGTCGGAGCCGCAGCTGTAATTGCTGAGTTCTAAGGCATTCTTATTGGACTGAACAACATTCCCAGACGAAACGTGATTCTATGCACTGAATCACTGAACACACTGCAGGCACTAGCAGTCAGACGAGACGTGATTCTATGCACTGACTCATTGAGCACACTACAGGCACTAGCACACAGACGAGACGTGATTCTATGCACCGACTCACTGAACACACTACAGGCACTAGCAGTCAGACGAGACGTGATTCTATGCACTGACTCATTGAGCACACTACAGGCACTAGCACACAGACGAGACGTGATTCTATGCACCGACTCACTGAACACACTACAGGCACTAGCAGACAGACGAAACGTGATTCTATGCACTGACTCACTGAGCACACAGCAGGCACTAGCAGACAGACGAGACGTGATTCTATGCACCGACTCACTGAACACACTGCAGGCACTAGCACACAGACGAGACGTGATTCTATGCACTGACTCATTGAGCACACTACAGGCACTAGCAGACAGACGAAACGTGATTCTATGCACTGACTCACTGAGCACACAGCAGGCACTAGCACACAGACGAGACGTGATTCTATGCACTGACTCACTGAACACACTGCAGGCACTAGCAGACAGACGAAACGTGATTCTATGCACCGACTCACTGAACACACTGCAGGCACTAGCACACAGACAAGACGTGATTCTATGCACTGACTCACTGAACACACTACAGGCACTAGCAGACAGACGAGACGTGATTCTATGCACTGACTCACTGAGCACACTACAGGCACTAGCAGACAGACGAAACGTGATTCTATGCACTGACTCACTGAACACACAGCAGGCACTAGCGGACAGACGAGACGTGATTCTATGCACTGACTCACTGAACACACTACAGGCACTAGCACACAGACGAGACGTGATTCTATACACTGACTCACTGAACACACTACAGGCACTAGCGGACAGATACTCCACGCATCCAATAATAATAGACATTTTAGAAACTATTCGCTCACCTACCAAGCACATTAAAGTGTATTGTCTACCATGGCATGGGGGTTTAAGATTCTTAGAAGATTTGCATGGAAAAACTTGCTACAAAACAAGGGCAACCTATCAATCACCAGTAAAATTAAGCAAAATAATATATTAAATCCAGCTACCGACATCCATATCGGTAATATATTAAATCCAGGAGTGGACATCCAGCTACCGAGACAGCAGACGAGAAGAAATCGTACTTTCGTAACTCCGAATTGGCCACATAAGAATATCTCATGAGAGGAATTGTCATGTATTCAATAATTATTTTACCGTAAAACACCTACCTACGGAATGCAGAAGACGACAACATCTAAATATTACACATGACATGAACGAACTTTTGAGGGACAGCAGCTCAATAAACACAATATCTTTTTAGCACTTTTCTCCGAAGGAAAGTAGCTATTGATGTGGCACTCATGACGGAATTTTTGAAAAATTTCTTCGAATCTTTATCGATCCTACCTAGTAGACGCCGAAAATGACCCCCGTTAAAATTTATATATATATATATATATATATATATATATATATATATATATATATATATATATATATATATGTGTGTGTGTGTGTGTGTCTGTTAACACGATAGCGGCCAGAGTTTTTGCTTTTTCGTCACGAAACTTGGTATATAGCATTCAATTAGCAAACGATTGAACGAGTTCTTTAACCACTAAAGTCGGTCCACCGGAAGGGGGGGGGGGTTTACCCCGAACCCAAAACACTAATTTGACTGTCAGCCGTAATATTTGTTATATTTTAACGAAACTTGGTATTCGTAGTGGTAATATAGAGAGAAACGTGAGATATAAAAATGAACTAAATCGGTTCGTTAGAAGGGGGGGGGGGGGTTACTCCGGACCCACAAAACCAATTTGCCACTACCAGCCGTGATTTTTAGTATATTTCGACGAAACTCGGTATTCGTAGTGGTAATCCACAGGTAAATATGGGTTGTAAAAATAAACAAAATCGGTTCATTAGGAGGGGGGGGGGGGTTACTCCGGACCCACAATACCAATTCGCCACTACCAGCCGTGATTTTTGGTATATTTCGACGAAACTCGGTATTCGTAGTGGTAATCTACAGGTAAATATGTGTTGTAAAAATAAACTAAATCGGTTCATTAGAAGGGGGGTTTACTCCGGACCCAAATTCCTAATATACTCATACCGGTCGTAATTTCTGCTGTATTGTAACGAAACGCGGTATACGTCGTGGGTAACTCATGTGAAAGAAGTGTTGTAAAAATGAGCTGAATCGGTCAATCGGAAAGCGGGGGTTTAATTTGTAGTATATTTCAATAGAAAAGCCCGCCAGACGTAGGTTCACAAAGCCGCCGCAAGGAGCGCTTTCTACCACTAGAGTGACTTTATCCTGTTCCTGCGTTAGATCAAAATACGATAATATGAGGTTTTTTGTATTTATTACGTAGTGTAGTAGGTACCATGTGTAAACATAACTCTGGAAGCAAATTAATAATTGATCAGTTACTTATTACTAATTTAAAAGAGAACTATTCATGTTTTTATTTTATTTATGTAGGATATTTTAAGCAAATTGTTCTAGAAAGCAGTCTACACTACCCAAATTCTGAGGAAAGTGCTTAGTTATGCAGCTCCTGCGTGACGGACTTTTTTTACTTACACAGCAATAAACTATACAGTCTCATTTGAAGACATGTGCTAAATAACCATTGGCTTTCAGACATTTTCATAATTCTGTTGGTTTATTAGACCGTACAGATAACATCTTGCAGGAGTAGTGATCACTTATGAATAAATAAATTAATAGATGAGTGTAACCGATTCTATATCCAGTTAATAATAATACACAACAAACTCATTGTATATAAAACCATTTTCCGACCTATTTGGACTCAAGGTCTTCACCACATGTTTCTTTCGATGTTTCGAAAGTTGCTTGTTTTGAATAGGAGCTATCTTCTTCACTATCCCATACGTTCTATTTACTATATAATTCACCTCATATGTCCCGATATCCAGTAACTTAAAACTTGTAAGCAATCAAATATCTCTACCCTCTCAGCACCCTCTTAAACATCTGTGCTGATGATACAGCCATTTTTTCCTCCTCCCCTGAACCTGTAACTGCTTCCTGTTATCTACAAGAACATTTGAGTCGCTCCAGCACTGGTGCTACAATTGGAAAATTAGACTCACTTGGAACCCACACACCCGACTGAAAAGGCAGGAACTGAACAGGAGATGCGGACTCTTACGACGATTACTAGGACCTTTGTCAAAACTGACAATACACAACAAACTGGGGAACGTGAACTCTGGGGAACAACTAAAACTTCTAACATACAGAGAATACTGGCATTCAAATCCAAAGTCCTTCCCAAAATAGTCAATTCTCCTTTTTACGTTTCCAATAAAACTCTTCATAATGACCTCAACATCCCATTCGTTCAAGAACTGGCAAAATCCCGTTTCCTAACCTTCCATTCCAAATTGTCTTTCCATCCCAATCCCACTACCAAGCACAAACACTTTCCTCCCAAACCCACCCACAAAACCCGCCTAGAAGGCCCAAGAGAAATTGGCCTCGTGACCAGTTAACCGACTAAAGGAGAAAAAAATACATTCCAAATTAGGAAGTGTCAATATTGATTGCCTCCTTCCAAAAGTGTTATTATCATTATTTCTTATTCGATTGTTTCTTATTCTTGTTATAATTTTTTTTTTAAGTTATTTTCATTTATTTTATTATTATTATCATTTTATTTATTTACTTAACTATTTTATTTTATTATTTTTATTATTTTATTTATTTATTTAACTTTTTAATTTTATTATTATTATTTTATTTATTTATTTAACTATTTTATTTTATTATTTTATTTATTTATTTAACTTTTTAATTTTATTATTATTATTTTATTTATTTATTTAACTTTTTTATTTGTACTAACCAATTCTGTATATATTACTATTATATTTGTGAGCAAACGTAACTAATGTACTTAAAAAATGTACAGGTGTTAAATAAACGTACCATAAAAAATAAAATAAAATAAAAAATCCAATAATTAGCACCAATTCTGCCATCGATTCATTGATTCCGTTTACCTATCACTAGTTTTTAGTGTGAGCGAAGATTGAGCTGGGCTGGAAGCCCTGAGTTCATGAAAGCAGATTAGAAGCCTGCTTGTGACCTCACGATCACGTCATAATTAGATTGTCTTCGGGTAAAGTTGCAATGTAAGCATTGTTTGTGCAGCGGTCGTGATCTACGTGCTTCTGTTCCATGCTGCCGCTGTGTTAGTGAGAACAGAAATTAACGCCAACAAGCACTAACAACTTGTCCTGTTGACCCAAAGCTAACCAGCAATACTCCTCCGCTTCTATTTCATGAGCATAAAATTAAGTAGTTTAGGAATTTATAACTAACACACACACGCAAATATATATATATTCTATAACGCATTTTCTTTCCCGTAAAGGACTTGTAACCTGTTTGGAGGTTGTTTACATTATGGACTCTGGGATTGAAAATATTTCACCGAGTAAATGTATAAAACATAGATATCGTCGATACAAAAGCAAACTAACGAATATGCAAATCACCACTTTTCAGAGTGGAAAAGTATTTATTCATAAATTTTTTTTGGACAGTCAAATATTCGGCAGATTTGACCTTTTGATAGTGGAATACTTTCCCTTTAATAGAGTGAAGTCAGATTGAAGAATTTGCCGTAAATAAGTCCAGCAGAAATTATTAAAGGTGGACAATGAAAGATGCATTTTTTCATATTCGTTAGTTTGCTTTTGTATCGACGATATGTCTTCTTACTAATAAATAACATACCAAGCAATAAACTGATGAAAAAAAAAATAAATTACTTGGCATTCAATAAACTTCTATCAATAAATAAAGAAATCAATTCTACTGAGCATGCAAAACATAATTTAGAAATAATAATAATTTGTGGGGTCTCCCGTGGTCTAGTGGCTAGTGCCTTGGATTCATAAGCGGGAGATGGTGGGTTCGATTCCCAACCTCCGGTAGGAATTTTATCATCCCACGGCTCGTTGGTAATAGTTCTCGCTGCACCCTGGATGTCGGCGCTAATGACCTAGATGTAGATGCGCCGTAAGAAAAAAAAAAAAATAAAAAAATAATAATTTGTTATCGCATTCCAAAAAATAGCAATCCTCAAAATGCATAACTGAGATGAGTACTCACAATAACTATTGTTGGAGCACCGTAACACCTTTACCTGCAGGCCTGCATTTACTATTTGGAATCGACATAAATAGCGGCGCGCACGTTCACATTTCTACACATGTATTAAAAAAAAATCCTAAGACATCCTGAACTGACACTACGTTTTTATAGATCCTCCGATAGGCGCCAAAACTCAGAAAATTCGGAGGCTATCCAAAGAGGTAGGGAGGTATGAGCCTGGATTATTTATCACTGAAGTAGTAGCGACGCCATAGGACTCCCCCCAAATAATCGCGTCCAAGAAGCGAACGTTGGGTTTGATGACTCTACCCGATCTGCTCCTGAGGATGGGAAGTGATCTTCCATCGGTAGGTGTATCTCGAGACTGGTTAGTACGGCTAGGTGGTACGAGCTCAGGAGATTTGAGGCTGCATGAAGGTGTAGTTCTGGAGACTTCTGCTGGTGCCTCAGGATCAGCTAGGAGGAACGCAGGCTTGACCCTGTCTAAAGAAACGGTGAGCTCTCTCTTGGGTAATTTCAAGGTGCAGATTTTGTCGGTACTACTCACTACGGGATATGGTCTACTGTTAGGCGGAGAAATAGATTTTATTATATTGTCCTCCCGAAGAAACATGTGGGTGCATGTCCGAAGAGATTTGTGAAGAAAAATAGTTCTATTGCTCACAACGAACTGCTTTCAGCTCACGAACCATCCCTAGCAAGTCGGTGACCGTCTATCGGGAAATGAGGAATTCGCCGGGGAGGCGCAAGGTCTGGCCATAGACGGCTTCTGCTGCACTTAGGTTGACTTCCTCCCGGATGGCAACTCCAAGTCCTAACAGAACTGTATCTGGCAAGATACGAGACAAGTTATAAGCGTCAAAATGGGCAATTAGCTCAGTTTTCAATGATCTGTGCCATCTCTCTACGCAACCATTCCCTTGAGGATGATAGGGGGTGGTTCGAATCTTCTCGACGCCAAGTAGTCCAGTAACCTAAGACAAAAAGTCCGACTCGCAGGAACTGCATCATCTTAGCACGGTTCCGTTCATATCCCTAGTGTCATTTGAAAAGTTTAGAAAAGAAATAAACTTATTTTTTGTATATATCTCGTGAAACTTGTCAAAATCCTCTCGAACATCTCGAATAAAATTGATATTAAGGCGTCAAGGACACCGACAGTAGCTAACTTATAGACAGAAGCGGAAATCACTGAATCCGGCTCTCATTCTAAAGCAAAGCTCTATAAATCAATTCAAAACATGCCTAATAAAGCCTTTCTGGAAGTGGATACAGAAGGATCAAGAAGAAGTACTCAAGATTGAGAAGAATTCCATGCCTACTATAGCCTATATAGAATAATATGCGGAATAAAGCCTATCTAGTAGATACAGAAGGACAAATAGCAAGTCTTGACGAATAACAAGTCAAGATATAGAATAATATACCTAATTAAGTCTATGAAGTAGATACAAATGGACCAAAAACAAGTCTTGAGGAATCTTTTTTTTTTCTAATTAAATACATTTATCAATATTTAGTATATAACCTGTGTTGAAAACTATTGATTGCTCATTGATGAATCGGGTTACAACTAAGTAGTCTTTATGAATATTTAGTATATAACCTGTGTTTGGAACTGTGTTATTTCAGAATCTTGTATAGTTTAAGAAATTTTGGTGAAAGAAATCATAAAGTTGCCCTCCGTACCCCTACGCTTTCTAGGCTTTGTATTTGTGTTGGCAGATACCTGGGGTATATTTACAACTCTTTAAAGGTAAATTTCTTGTGGACCTTCTGTTTCTAGGGCAGTGAACGGACTCTCTATTCACTCATAGTATCTAACCTTCGAGAAGTTTATTTTTTGAATTTAGGACTTAATATTCATATGTAGACTAAATCATAGCAAGAAGTCAACCTCCGTCGTCGGTTCTTAACTGTGTAGCCTTGCTAATGTTACCCAATCTTAGATATATCGTAATTAAAATCCACAGTAAAAACACGACATTTCATCAGAATCCCCTGCTTAATAAAACATATATAGAATAATATGCCAAATAAAGCCTATCTAGTGGATAAAAATAGAGGAAAAACGCCGTTCGTAGTGGTAGAAAATCTTACAAGGCATTTCGCTCAGAAATCTCCGAAATATTCTTACTAATTTTACGTATCCTGTTTTATAGCCAAATAGATTTATATTCTGTAATCAATAAGAAAAAACTACTAGCAATAAAAAACTATGGGTAATAGATGAAAATAGGGAATACCAAGAATAATTCTAAAGAACGAAATCAACACCAGTACTGTAATCTAGATATTCATAAGGCATCTTCGAATTCTATCAAACAAAATATTGCTTCTAATCATACGTATCCTGTTTACTGACAAATAAATTTGACTGGTAAAAGCAATTACAAAAATAACGAGCAGTGAAAAAAAAAACTACGGGAAACACACAAATAGATCCGTTTAAATAAACGAAACTAACTAACTAAGTTTTAAGCACTTATTTCTCCTATTGAGACGACCCCATCAAACATTTCATCAAAATTTTTTTGTAGAGAATTTAGTAAGCTTTCAAACTGTTACATTTCCTTTGCAACGATTTCCTGACCCTTTTCGAGATATTATTTTTATTATTATTTTATTTTAGTTTTTTCACCATTTGGTGACAAAACCACGGCTTTGTTCTTAGTTCAAAATTAAATATTGACTGAAAAGTATCCGTCTGTTGATAATGTATGCTATTAAATGTTCTGTCTGTTGATTATTTTGTGTATTGTTGTTTTCTGTCTGTTTTGTTACATCAAAACCAACAAAAAGATAATATCTTTTTGTTGGATTATTTCACAAAAAATCCAATTCACCAAATGGCTTTTGTTATTTTTACTTTTTCAAATTTTGTTATATAGATGTGTATGCATGAGGTTTAATGATTTCAACAATTTTCGAGATATTAAGGAAAATATACGAAGG
Source organism: Gonocerus acuteangulatus (assembly GCA_946811695.1). Lineage (NCBI taxonomy): Eukaryota > Metazoa > Arthropoda > Insecta > Hemiptera > Coreidae > Gonocerus > Gonocerus acuteangulatus. The sequence goes on from OX328123.1 coordinate 163,561,048, forward strand.
GGGCCTAATAGATATTCATAAAATAAAATATTGTTTCTAATTATACGTATCCTGTTTTATTAGCAAATACATTTGACTACTATAAGCAATTGCAAACAATAGGGAATATGCCCTAGAACTTGGAGTAGGAGCCTCGACAGTTTCAAATCATTTGAAGGAAATCGGCAAATCCAAAACTGACATTTCATACGGTACAGCCTGATATATTTCTAGCAATGAATTGTTTTTCTTATTTTAATTATTCTGTTTCATTTTCAAATACATTATCCAACTGTAAGCAATTAAAAAATAACAAGGAATAAAAACAAACAGAATGAACCGTTCGAATAAACGAAATCAATTACTTCAATGTTTAAGCACTTATTTCTCCGATTGACATCGCCTAATCAAAAATTGTTTGAGAAAAATGTTTCAACTGAATCTTATGATTTTTAGTACCCAAACCAAAAACGTTATTCAGCAACTATTTTTCCAATTTTCTCGAAAACGGTTTAAGCTATTGTCTTGAAAATGGTTTCATTCGTTATACTAGCCCATGAAACATATAAAACGGTTTAAGCTATTGTCTTAAAAATGGGTTCATTCGTTATACTAGCCCATGAAGCATATAAAACGGTTTAAGCTATTGTCTTAAAAATGGTTTCATTCGTTATACTAGCCCATGAAGCATATAAAACGATGTTTTGATTACATTTAGAGTTAAGGAAGTCTTCGAAAAAAAAAAAACAATTTTATTAGTGGACATAAAAAGTTTTCGGATCTTTTTATATTTACGTAAATATCTCGAAACCCGTTAGGAAATCATGGTATGTGGAAAATGGCCATTCTAATGCCTACTAAATTCTCTACGAAAAAAGGTTCTAAATCAATTTTCGATTGGGCAATGTCAATCACAGAAATTAACTGCTTAAGCGACGCTAATGGCCCGGATGTCGTTGCGCCGTAAAAAAAAAAATGAATAAATAAAACTGCTTAAAACTTTAGAAGTGTTTGATTTGTTCTGTTGCACGGTGTGTTGTGTTTGTTTAATTGGTTGTTTTAGTGAAATTCGTTTTTTAGTAAATGAAGGGAACAAAATGAGTAACTTATTGGCAATAGTGGTTTCCTAGAGCCAATGTTGAGATGGCGGGCGAGTCATTTCCGCTTAGGACACTGTCAGATTCCTGTTGTGGCGCCTTAAACTTCTTCCTTTTTAAGATTTAATATATATTTATAACGAAAGATCAAACGCTGCCAATAACTGTTTGTATTCCTTTGCTAATAGTCCTAGGGATAGGAACAGAACCGCTGTAAGTCAATTTCTGTGAGCCGGACTTTTTTTTTTTTTTGCTTCATTGGTAGGGTTCTTTTTCACCGAGATTCCTAGCTAGGATGTGAAAGTATTATGAAAATATAAATAATGGATCGATTCAGTTCAGAAATCTTTCTCTCTTGCTACTGGAAACATAAGAACAATTGTTTTCGGTTTGGGAAAATTAGTTTCGGTCCTTCAATTTCATATATATATATATATATATATATATATATATATATATATATATATATATATATATATATATAGGGTAAACCGGACAGTTTTTGACACCCCAAACTTCAACCCAAAGAAATAAGCGAACTAGTCCTAATTTCATTTTAAGAAATACAGGAAACTAGTATTTGAAGGGTCCTCTAAATCATCTATGACATACCTGATTGAAAAACTAACCACAGGGAAGGCTTTAAAATTAATACCTCCAAGACTTGAGTTGAGAGCCAGTTAATGGCTACAAGGTTATGATTTCCTGAAGGATTTTCATTAAATTTTTTTGTTCCTACACTCTTCCTACATTTATTGCAATAAAGTTAAGTACTTTATATTGTTTAATAATTTAATCTTCCTGATTAATCAGCAATGTTTTTTTAACTTTAATTCGAGTGTAACTAGTTATTGGCATGGGGTGTCAATTACTAGTTTTTGGGTTCAATGACTAGTTATTGACACTGGCAGTTTCTAATAATAAAGTTTCTATTGTGTCTATAACAGGTGTTAGAATTTCTATGAAACTCAGTTAAAGCCGGAAGGATTTAGAGAATGCCTTGAAGGCCGTTATGTCGTTTGGCGTCTCCTCCATTAAATCGGCGTCCAAACGATTTAATCAAATCTGCACTTCAGATTAAGTGACAAATTTGTAAAATCATTGTTTGGACAAAGACAAACTAACTCTAGTTGCTTGGATAGAAACATGTGCGAAAAAGGGATTCTTGAGGATGAAAAATTACATTTTGCAATCTCTAAAAGAATTTATTGAATTTAAAAATATGAGCCCTCCCTTTAATGGTAATTGCCCTGGTGTTGGCTGGTACAAGGCTTTCTTACAAAGGCATCCCTCTATACAGAGAGGATTTCCGAAGCCGTTACTGGGGCCAACGCACGTGTCTGAAGCTAATATTTAAAGTGGTTAGAGATCGTCATTTCAAAACCAAATGAAGATACCATAGGACAATGGGAAAACAACAGTAAAATTCCTAAAAGGGAAATTAAACAAACCAAAAAAACTAACCGTATGTTTCAAATGTGGCAGTATTGTAGAGGTAATTTATTTTGTTAGTTCATTATGTTTGAAAGGATATGAACATATCCCTGAAAGTGGCGAGTCTGATGAAGTTGTTTGTCTTGCCTGTTACATCCTGGAGTTTGATGAAGATATAAATGAAGATGATGAAATGTAAATTAATTATTATATTTCATGTAATAATAATACCTACCAGCATTTTTTATCTATTTTTTTTTTTACTAGTTATATTCATAATGTTAAAAAAGAAGAAATATTTTAATTGTTTTTATATTACATTAAAGTACAAGGGGTGTCAATAACTGTAGTGTCAATAACCCATCCACAGGGTGTCAATAACTGTAGTGTCAATAACCCATCCACAGGGTGTCAATAACTAGATTTTGCACTTTTTACCATAATTATTGCCATATGATAAAATTTATTGAACTTTTCAAAGAAAAATCCACTTGAGTCTTTCAAAGGATAATAAAGAGGAGCTATAGCAAGTTTCAGTTTGATCCCTTCATAAAAAGTATTTTTATTTATTTATCAAATTAAAACAATCACGGCATAGGCCAATACATTGTAGTCATACAAGAATTTAAAAAAAAAAGAAAAAAAAAAAAAAGAAAAAAAAAGACAAATAAATAACAATATTACAAAACAAAAACAACTTCCAGATATAAATAAATATATAAAACAACTATATAATGATTTTAAAAGCCTTAAAATATTTTTTAGAAATTTCTCCGTTAAAAAAGTCTTTATTTTTCGGACTTTTATCATTCCAAAGTCCACAACAAGGAGAAATAACGTCTCTAAATGCAGAGTGGCGAGTTTTGTGTAGTAGATGGCTGAATTGACTGGATGTTCTCAGCCTGACGACTGGAACATGAAGAGGTATTGAAGCTAGGAGGTCAGGACAATCCAGCTCTCCTTCCAGTAGTTTCCAGAGGAATTGGTGGTCTGCACGCTGTCTTCGGATCTCCAAGGGTTCCAGTAATACAGTGGTCTCAGAACAAGCTGTTCTCTCGAGAAATCGCTCGAATCTTCTCTGGATTTTCTCCACTCTTTTAATTTCACCGCAGAAATGTAGTCTTAAGGGTGTCAATAACTGTCCGGTTTATATAGATAGTGTGGTAATTTTTGGTATCTAGTAGGGATAATGGATAAGTAGGTAGATTTGAAAAAAGTTTTGAAAATTTCTTTTATACGTTTGACTAAAATAACTACCTTCCTTCGAAAAGAGCTAAAAAATATTATTAGTTATTTATAATTGACCGTTTTTAGACTGCAGCAAAATATTATTAGTTATTTATAATTGGCCGTTTTTAGCATGCAGCATAATTGTATCATATTATTCCAATACAGCCAAAAATAGTAAAACAATTGATTATACTGAACTATAGGAATTACCAACAATGGTAGGTATTTTATAGGACTTAGGATTTCCTAATATAAATGTCATAACATCATTTTTGAGCTTGAATATAAAAAAAATTAAATTGTTAACGAAATATTGGTACATTTACGGGAGATATAACTGTAAGCCTTCAGATTCGGGTCACTGGTATTAGTTTTTTTTTTTTTTTTTTTTTTCTAAAGCAACGACTGGGATGATCATTAAAGCCGTCTGGGTCAGAAAAACCAGCACACACCATCCAAGAGTTGGATGCTAATGCAGCCTAGCTCGGAAACCAGGCCTCTCCTTACAGCCTTCTTTACATTTCCTTCAGGCTAAGTTGTCATCATGGAATCCTCTAGAATATTCTTAATGATTCTTGGCTGGGCGGTGAAGATAGTGCATCAAATGGTAAAATCAAAATATCAGCTGTCCACAACCAATTACCGTAAAATGGGGTAAAAATAGTAGAGTGGGGTGAAATTATTACAAACCTATACTGCTTTACTCATACCAAAGGGTCGAAATTTAATGGAGCACTAACATAATTCAGCCATTTTTTTTTTTTTTTTTTTTTTTTTTTTTTTTTTTTTTTTTTTTTTTTTTTATACGAAGCCAAAGGAATAGTTGGGATTCAGCGAAGAAGACAACTCAATTGGCGAAGATGGAAAAAATTCTAATAAGGTGGGAAGGATATTTCACATTTCGTGTTAAATTTTTAGTGCTACGTTTCGGACCGTATTGTCCTTCGTCAGGGATATATTGCGTAATTATGCATATGTTTGTTTACTTGTGCTTAAGGGCAAGAAACTGCGAGGTCATCATTGCCCGAATTATGCATATGTACTATATATTTGTCAAATACCACTCACTCACCCACTGACCTATCATCGAGCCGCCCAAAGCACTTGACAGAAAAATGTGAAATTTTGCATGTACACTCCCTTTACAATGTAAACACTCGAATTTTAAAGTATTTTTAGAGAGAGAGAGAGAGAGAGAGAGAGAGAGAGAGAGAGAGAGAGAGAGAGAGAGAGAGAGAGAGAGAGAGAGAGAGAGAGAGAGAGAGAGAGAGAGAGAGAATATCTGTGCGAAGCTAGAACAGGCTCAAACAATACGGCTGGCCCTAATCTTCTCTGGGATGCTTTAACTCTGGCTATAGAAGGACTTAGACTTGTAAACTTTGTGCTTTGCAAGACTTTGTGTTGCTTTGACCCTTGTGAGCAGCGTCATTTTCCCCTGGCCTTCAATCCCTTTCTTCTTACAATCCCTCTCCTCTAGGTCATGAGGATTTTAATTAAATTTGAAACTCTCTCCGAACTGTTTCTCATCCCCCCTTTAGACGAATAGAAGGAAATATCTTGCAGGTCTCTTCTATTGATACCCGTCTGCAACATATGCATAGAGACTTCACAACTTCTCACAAAATTCTTCTGCTCGTGTTTGCTTTATACAGAAGTTCTTTCCTGGGGAACTGATACCAAAGGTTGAAACTTTGTACAAAGAATGCTAACAGACAAATATATAAGCACTATATGTTTGTACCAATTTCACCACACTCTTCTCGTGTCATGGGCGTATATAGAAAATAATTTCGGAGGGGGCTGGGAGAATTGCGGGGGGGGGGGGGGGGCTGAGACCATTTCCGGTGTATGGAATACTAACAATTTAGATCTTAGAAGAGTTTTAGCCAACTTAATCACTATTACACCCAAAAAGAATATTTTTTAATGAACTAAATGATCTTATTTAATTTATTTTTAAGGGTTTTATGAAATTTTTACCGATCAAATCAAAATTTCTGGGGGGGGGGGGCTGCGGCCCCCTCAGCCACCCCCCTTATATACGCCCATGTCTCGTGTGACCCCATCTTAGGGTAAATTGTGAGAATAAGTTGTAATTATAATAATAAAGAGCAGTACCAATGTTTCTGGAGTAATTTAGCAATGGCCTTCCCGCGTGTTGTTTTAGGAATTACCTTTTAATCTGTATTAAATGAAAAACACCTTTTTTTTCTTTTCTTTACGGCGCATCGACACCTAGGCCATTAGCGCCTACACCCAGAGTGCAGCGAGGAGTTTTCCCATCGAGCCGTTAGATGAGAAAATTCCTGCTGCCGATGGGGATCGAACCCACCATCTCCCGCATATGAATCTGAGACCTTAGCCACTAGACCACGGGGTGACCCGAAAAACACATTCTTATAATTTATTGGTTTATCAAATTGAGGCTCGCGGTATATATCTGGCTGAAAATAGATAATTTCCCATTCAGAGAAGCTCTCAAGAAGAATGTTGTTGGGTATAAAATGTTTTTCCCCAAAGACAGTATTTCGAAATCTACTTTAATGAAATTGAAAGATCCTTCTAGTGAAATTAATGGATCTTAGTATCTGGTGGCCTCTTTCTACACTCTGCCAAAGGGGACTTGGTATCGAAGTTTTGGGGGACTTTATCTCCCCCCCCTCACACCCTTTCTCTTCTCTCCGGCCTGTAGCTCCCCCCCCCCTGCCCTACGCTTAACCAAGCCAGAAATACTCTCTCCTCTTTCTCTTTAGATCGACCTCTTCTTTTTTGGCTCTGGGTTTTCTTTCCGCCTCACTCGGTCATTGTTTTGCCCTATTCGTACTCGCGCGAGGAAAAAGAAGGCCCGGCGTAAGGAAGATATCGATCCCTAAGGTCTGGCAGAAAGCCAAACTCCGGCTCCCGAACAATGAGACCCCACCCCCTGGACACCGCCTGTGAAAGGATCACAGCGGCCGGCAGAGAGGACATATATCCGATATTGAATGAAATATTGTAAAAACTCTGTGATTTCACATGGAGTTATCAATTTCTAGAGATACTGTAATGTCTATATTTTTATAGACTAACATATAAATTGATCTTGAAAATATCAGGTTGTGATATATTATATTAAAATCAATTTCACAAATATTGATTTATAGTTAACATGTACGGATAAGTTACATTTCTAATGCGTGAAATTCTGTAGGTTATGTTACCTCGTGCTACTCTTTACGTGAACCAGTATAAAAACTAATTATATCTCGTTTAGGACCCGAAAAGGCCTAAATGTAAATTTCTTTAAACCTAAATGTTTTTTCGCCAAGAATTTTGCTTCACTGGGAAAATAGACCACGCCCATTTTCCTTCAACTAAACCGTCTATTTGAACATGTAATGTTATTGTTTAATCCATTTGGTTCTGAGCAGTGTGAGGCTTAACCTTGGAGTCACTGGGCTGGTATCTTGACAACCACCATGCCCCGAGTTCTGAAAGCTTGCATAGAAACGTGTAAGGCTTGACGGTCATAAAGCTGGCACAGTTTGAAAAAGAGGAGTCTTCACCTCAAATCCACACATTGGAATGATGCAGGTTCTGAACACACACAAATATGTGAGAGCAGAGTTGTTCAGAATCACGGATTTGTGTTAAAGCCCGTTCAGATAAATGTACTAGTTCAAATCCCGCTACGCTAGATTTTGCGGGAATTATTCCCGACGGATCCACATTAATAATTTTCATTATTATTTAAATGAACAAAACTCTACGTGAAAACTCATAATAACAGATTATGTCTTGTTTAGGACTAGGGAAGGCTATGAGAGGGAGATAGTTCTTAATGTTTATCAATACTCAGCCAAAGCTAAGGCTGAAAAATATTTAGACTATAACGTTGCCTGTTCAAATAGATGGTTAGATGGAGGGAAAAGAGCGTGGCCTATATTGCCCATAGAAAATTGGCGGTAAAAATACTTTCAGTTATAACCTTATCACCATGAAATTTAAAACGTCTTCAGCCTTAGCTTTGGCTAAATATTGTTAAATATTAAACACTATCTCCCTTATCTAACCTCTAGAAGTGTTCCCTAGTCTTTAACGAGACATAATCAGTTTTTATAGTGATTCGCGTTAAGTGTTTGATCATTAATAGGCTTTGCAAAAGGCGGAACAGAAGGGAAAGGGAATTTCCGCCGACTTTCGCGCATGCTCAAATGAATTTTTTTGTTTACCTCAACGGGCTAGAGTTTTGTTTTTATTCGTTACACTTTTCGAAATTCGAAGATGTCGGTTTCTTTCCTTAAACGGTCTTCTGTTCCTGTTTGCCTCAGTTTTTAATTGGTTGTTGTATTACAATTCCAATTAGCAGTCGATTGAATTGTTGAGTAAAATACATTATGTAAAGGGCTGTATGTTGGTATTCCGTGCTGTTTACATTTTTTTACAATGACAGTCCAAACAGAACAATAACTATATTCCAAGCATCATAAATGCAAGATCATAATAGATAGGGTCTATGATGACGTAATTCCTGCTTTTCGAACTTGTTGGACAAATTCTGTAGAGCTGGTTTTGTGTGAAATACGGGTTTAAGTCCGATAATAAAACAAAAAGCTTAAACGAACACTGTTTTGATAGGCAAAGTAAGTTCTTATCAGCGTTCCGCTTTGTGTAAACTTTAATATGGCGAAATATTTCTTCCTTTTAATGTGGTCTCCCCATGCTTCCACTCATGTGGTCTCCCCATGTTTCCACTCATGTGGTCTCCCCATGCTTCCACTCATATGGTCTCCCCATGTTTCCACTCATGTGAAGTGCCCATATTAGATTATTATTTTTCCTAACTGAGATTCGAAACTCGAATAAACATTGAGCTGAGTGACAAAGGCATAAACAGGCGATTCTGTGAAACATACCATAGCAGACATCTCCAGAAATCTCACTGAAGGTTATGTTCCGACTGTTATAATAGGCTAGGTGGAACTACATGAACTGGCCGATTATCAATAAAAATCTTATTTATGAAAGTTAGTCCAAGAATAGAAATAAAGGTAAGGGATCGCACCTCAATGGCGGCTGTCAACGAGGACTTCTGGCTGGCCTTTACCTTTACAAGTTGGTTTGAACGATATCTCAAAGCCCGTGGAGTCGGACCTCTCCAACCCTACCGCTATCGCCGCGGAACGGGATTAAATAGAAGTCCCTTCACCGCCAATCTCTTCTCGTTTCACCTAATATGCTTTAGCTCTTACTCTCTTTAAAAATTATTCCGTTCACCATTTCCTCATTTCAAGGCTTTGGACCAGTAAAGGGCAGGTTTTACTTTCTTTTTTTTTTTTAAACATTTTCTATTTTTTTTTCCATTAAAATCAATTCTAATATCTCTGCGTCTGAATAATCACACGATCTCCATGTACGCATCATCTGATAAAACACATTCAATGGGTTAAAACTGTCTTCTTATGAAATCTATTGGATACAAGAGTAACTAGAACTTGTTTCGTAGGATAGCACAAAACCACCATTGGGCATGCTTATCCGCTGGCATAGAGGTGGCAATCAACCCACGAGGCCCGTTGGCAGAATAGTGTCTCAAAGTCGCCAGGCATGACTAGACCTTTACCAGAGCTATGATCAGACTTTTTCCAGACTCGAACAGACGATTAGAAGCTGTGACCAAACTTGCATCTACTATCACCAGACATTTATCAGCTATGACCAGACATTTTCCATCCTTGACCAGACCTTTTTCATCCTTGACCAGACCATTACCAGCAGTGACCTGACATTTTCCATCCTTGACCAGACCATTAGAAGCTGCGACCAAACTTGCATCAACTATCACCAGACATTTATCAGCTATGACCAGACATTTTCCATCCTTGACCAGACCTTTTTCATCCTTGACCAGACCATTACCAGCTATGACCAGACATTTTCCATCCTTGACCAGACCATTAGAAGCTATAACCAAACATGCATCAACTATCACCAGAGATTTACCAGCTATGACCAGACATTTTCCATCCTTGACCAGACCATTAGAAGCTGTGACCAAACTTTCATCAACTGTCACCAGACATTTACCAGCTATGACCATACCTTTTCCATCCTAGACCAGCCCATTACTGGCTATGACCACACTATTTCAAGCGTTGACCAGACCACTAGAAGCTGGGACCAGACCTTTTCCAGCCTTGACCAGACTATTAGAAGCTGTGGATGAACTTTCATCAACTTTAACCCGACCTTCAACAGCTATGACCAGACCTTTTCCAGCCTTGACCAGACCATTAGAAGCTGCAGCAAAACTTTCATCAACTATAACCAGGCCATTACCAGCTATAATCAGACCATTAGGAGCTGTGACCAGACCTTTTCCAGCCTTGACCAGACCATTAGAAGTTGCAGCAAAACTTTCATCAACTATAACCAGGCCATTACCAGCTATAATCAGACCATTAGGAGCTGTGACCAGACCTTTTCCAGCCTTGACCAGACCATTAGAAGTTGCAGCAAAACTTTCATCAACTATAACCAGGCCATTACCAGCTATAATCAGACCATTAGGAGCTGTGACCAGACCTTTTCCAGCCTTGACCAGACCATTAGAAGTTGCAGCAAAACTTTCATCAACTATAACCAGGCCATTACCAGCTATAATCAGACCATTAAGAGCTGTGACCAGACCTTTTCCAGCCTTGACCAGACCATTAGAAGTTGCAGCAAAACTTTCATCAACTATAACCAGGCCATTACCAGCTATAATCAGACCATTAGGAGCTGTGACCAGACCTTTTCCAGCCTTGACAGACCATTAGAAGTTGCAGCAAAACTTTCATCAACTATAACCAGGCCATTACCAGCTATGATCGGATTATTAGGAGCTGTGACCAGACCTTTTCCAGCCTTAACCAGACTATTAAAAGCTGTGGCTGAACTTTCATCAACTATAACCTGACCTTTACCAGCAATGACCAGACCTTTTTCAGTATTGACCAGACCATTAGAAGCTGTGATCATATCTTTTCCAGCCTTGACCTGACCATTAGTGGCTCTGACCAAACATTCATTAACAGCTATGACTATTGTTTCTCCAATATTGACCCGAAATTTACCATATGTGATCAAACCTTTACCAACTGTGTCTTTCTTAGTTGAGGCTATTACACATTTTCTTTCCTCTGTACAAAGAGATGTATGATAGTTTTTATAACATACAATGAATACAACTCTAACACATAAAAAATAACACGTATTGTTCAAACTTTGCTTAAGACAATAGGAAATTCTCAGGGAATGAACCACAAAAGTAGAGAGAACTTTGTGAAGGAGATAGAAAGTGGAGCGAGAGATCTGTAAGTTAGGACAATAGAACCAATCTTATCAAAGATCTTGGACTTCTACTAGGTCTGCTAATCTAGTAATGAACTGACAGCAAGATGGAGTCCTTAAAGGCTTCAATATTTCACAACAGAGGGGCGCTGATTTTGGAACTATAAGATAACAAGCCTTTCAGATGAATTGTTTCAATATGAATGTAAAAGGTTATTACAGTTTTTCAGACCCACCTTATTTCAAACAAAGCGTAAAACATACGTAAAAGTTGAAATAACGATTTTTACTACAGCAAAATATATACTTAACCCAGCTATTGGGTCGTTAACATTGGGTGTTTGTATCCAAAGAAATGGCAAAAAAATTATTGACACGTCAACTTGTTCACATTTTCGGATCGCCACAACGGGTCGGCTTGCTATGCGTCTAATTGCAGCATAAGAAAACTCACTCGTAGGACCTGCGTTATCTGAGCGTCTATCCGTGTCATTTGCAAAGCACGTAGAAGAGAAACATTTAATGTTTTTTCTTCATCTTTTGTGAGAAACACTTGTAAAAATGTAACAAGCTATCTTAAAACAATGCTAGTTCCTCGGCTCCCAAAGTGATATCGCTCCATCAAAATTTGCTTAAAAACCACATTTTCTGGAAATTTAAGTAGCTTTCCAATAAGTGCTTTGAAGTTACAGATTTTCGACACATCCTAGATTAACTGGGAATTGTTAATGTGCATAAACGATTTGAAAAATTTAAGATCACCAAAAATGAATAGATTGTTTTTGTGAAAGACACGATAGAGGGAAATTACTCTATCTCGACCAGTTCGTTTAATCGCGGTCCTAATTGAGAGAACAATTCTGAATGAAGATAATGCATTGATGACAATAATCCCTGAGGAATCTAGGAACGGTCCGCGTCCGGTTGGACTCGCCACTCAGCTGCTTTATGATGTCCGCATGCCTACTGCTTCAGGATCATTATCAGAACAATGTGAGTTCATGTGTTCCACGGGTACCACATACCGTTGTGCTCCCATTCAGCTATCTTCCTCTTTAGATGGATTTCATTCAGCCTTACCTTAGCCGGTGACAATTATTCATTATAGTCCATTAGGAATAAAAATATTATCATGACGTTCTTCTTCTATATATTTACCATATTAACACTAACTGTCCTGCAGGACGAGCATCTCTACAGCTGTGAAGGGGTAGCTGTACATACGCCGTAGCATCGCGACACTCCGTGGTGCCAGGGAGGAAAAAAAATTGATTTTCGAATTCGCCGATTTCGATTATCTAGTTTGTGATTTGAACTATGTGCGCTACAGGATCTAGGAACAGCATGATTTTACCCATTTCAAGGATATTCCTATTAATTTGGGCCCAGTGTCAGAATAATGGATGTACGACTAAATTACACACTACTCTAAATGAGTAATAATTGTTCAAGAGTGAGAAAAAAATATATTAAATTTGTTCCCCGCTGTTGGGTGGCTAACTAAGCCACACATTAAGCAAACTAGGCGAAACAAATTAGACCGCTTTACAACGTTATAAATAACGAATTTCTAATAAGCATCGAAAACAGCTATAATTATAAAAAACAAACTCTGGCTTCCTTCGAGATGTGGAACACACTTTTCAAACCTGAAGTAAAGATTAGAAAAAACGGCATCGTACTTTTTGTCTTTTCTCCTTAGTTTCTTCTGTTCGTTATTTTTGAAATTGTTTATTTATTTGTCCATTAAACAGGATAAGTAAAATTAGAAACAATTTTTCGTTGTTAGAAAGAAAGATTTCCGAGCGGAATCCGAAGTCACCATGTAAATATTTTCCACTACTGTACTCCTGATGGATTCATTCTTTCTTTATCTATTTACCTCACTTTTTAGTTGGTTTCATTTTTAAAAATCATTTGCTACCGTGCCGATACTACGGCGGGTGGGCAACTGGGTTGTTCGGGGCTTCTGTGCCGCTGAGAGACTGGAGGCTTGATAGAATGAAGAGGCAACTCCCAGTTGTTCCCAATTCAGTGTGCAGGTCTTGAGAGTGTTCCAGGAAAGACTGCCTGGGTCTGCCGGAGTCCTCGGTCTTAAGCCCATAGGCGGACCGTAACACATCCAGCCAATGGAGGGGGTAGTCAGTCCTGGTGAGGTCTGACTACCGTAGTGGTGGCACAGTAGGGGAGGGGGCACTGGCGCGTCACATTGAACAGTGAAATGAGTATTCTAGTATTTTATTGACTTATAGACCCTTCCTTAAGAATGAGGGAGATGGAGGATAGAGTAGGGGAGGGGGGCACTGGCGCGTCACATTGAACAGTAAAATGAGTATTCTAGTATTGTATTGCCTTATAGACCCTTCCTTAAGAATGAGGGAGATGGAGGATAGAGTAGGGGAGGGGGCACTGGCGCGTCACATTGAACAGTGAAATGAGTATTCTAGTATTGTATTGACTTATAGACCCTTCCTTAAGAATGAGGGAGACGGAGGATAGAGTAGGGGAGGGGGGCACTGGCGCGTCACATTGAACAGTGAAATGAGTATTCTAGTATTCTATTGACTTATAGACCCTTCCTTAAGAATGAGGGAGATGGAGGATAGAGTAGGGGAGGGGGCACTGGCGCGTCACATTGAACAGTGAAATGAGTATTCTAGTATTGTATTGACTTATAGACCCTTCCTTAAGAATGAGGGAGATGGAGGATAGAGTACTTACGTCTTCTGTGTAACTTGGCTACTGTCCATTTCCTGTGCTTTGTCACACCAAAAATATTGGAGATATTCATTTCAAGAAAAATCACGGAAATTCTTTTTTAAATGTCACTTGGGATAAGTAAGGAACCGCGCAAAGATGACGCCGTTCCTGCGAATCAAGAATGATTTTATAACCGTTGAGAAGTGATCAACCATTACCGATGGATGTGTTAATATAGACGTTAAGCCCATAAAAAAATAAAAGAATAAAAAAAAAAATAAAGTAATTGGAAAAGTTCGAAACTAAATTACAATTGAGTTCGTCCAGTTGTTTATTTATATAAAATTTAGATATTTTCAACACAACAAAAATTGTAGAGCAATTTATAGAGATATTTCTGTGCGGGGCATATTGCAATGAAGCGGGTAAAATTTGTAAATGTTTTATTTTAAAATAAAGAGAAACAAATATTAACAAGCGTTTTCTGGCGAGGAAATTAAAAAAAAAAAAAACTCTTTGGAGAAATTTTACAGGAGGCAGGTAGGTTTGAATGAAGTACACTAATTAGAGGATCCCATTGGCTGAGAGCACCACAGCTCGGCTAATCACCGGCGATAAAACAGAGATTTCAAAATATATTGCCTCCCCATTACGTCAGTGTTTCAAATTACCCAGTGGCTTTATTACCGGAAGGCTTAATATGGCTTAAGCCGAAACCGAGGACTTCATCCCGGGGGTAGTACGACGTTTACAAAAGATCTCATCAAGTCCTTCATTTAAGTCCAAATGATTACATATATTCGGGTTAATACATGTGTATAAATGAACACAGTGAAGAATGCTGTACAAATTACCCAGTGGCTTTATTACCGGAAGGCTTAATATGGCTTAAGCCGAAACCGAGGACTTCATCCCGGGGGTAGTACGACGTTTACAAAAGATCTCATCAAGTCCTTCATTTAAGTCCAAATGATTACATATATTCGGGTTAATACATGTGTATAAATGAACACAGTGAAGAATGCTGTACAAATTACCCAGTGGCTTTATTACCGGAAGGCTTAATATGGCTTAAGCCGAAACCGAGGACTTCATCCCGGGGGTAGTACGACGTTTACAAAAGATCTCATCAAGTCCTTCATTTAAGTCCAAATGATTACATATATTCGGGTTAATACATGTGTATAAATGAACACAGTGAAGAATGCTGTACAAATTACCCAGTGGCTTTATTACCGGAAGGCTTAATATGGCTTAAGCCGAAACCGAGGACTTCATCCCGGGGGTAGTACGACGTTTACAAAAGATCTCATCAAGTCCTTCATTTAAGTCCAAATGATTACATATATTCGGGTTAATACATGTGTATAAATGAACACAGTGAAGAATGCTGTACAAATTACCCAGTGGCTTTATTACCGGAAGGCTTAATATGGCTTAAGCCCAAACCGAGGACTTCATCCCGGGGGTAGTACGACGTTTACAAAAGATCTCATCAAGTCCTTCATTTAAGTCCAAATGATTACATATATTCGGGTTAATACATGTGTATAAATGAACACAGTGAAGAATGCTGTACAAATTACCTAATTAGAAAAAGTCTTCATTTTCAAAGATTTTGTTAAGGTTTCACAAAAATATATTGTAACCAAAATATTAAGTAATATATAGCAACACACACATATATATATATATATATATATATATATATATATATATACATATATATATATATATATACTAGTTGGACCGATCTCGAGAACTGGTTCCGTTCAGACTCATACCTAGTGATCCGGATCATGAAATGACAACTCCAATGAAGATATCTCCATTATCAGCGCATTTCTATTGGTTCATCTCTATGGGCAATTTCATTGGTTCTTCTTTCTTTCGTTATAGTATTCATTGTTTTGTGTTCACTCGCTGTTAAATTGGTGTTTTTTTTTACAATTTATTGTTTCAGTTCTTAGTGTTGTTTATGTTTTAGTGTGTTTATATATGTGTCCTTTGTGCAATATCGAATATGTGTCCGATTTGGCGACAACGAAATAGCAACGAGACTAGAGATACTTTCGAAGTAATGTTAAATAACATATCAGCCCATTTTCCACCGAAAAACCAGTTATTTATATTACCAACGAGTTGGATTAACTAGAGTTTCGATATAACCTTGAGCGAGCGGAAACGCATAGCAATTACGAAATTAACTTAAATGCTAATGTTACATAATTTAGGAAATTAGTAGCACTTATGTTAATAGCATAATTGCTGTGTTTTTCAGCTCGCTTATGGCTATATCGAAACTCTAGTAAATCCAACTCGTTGATAATATTAATACATGGTCTTTATAAATCGTCGCCTTATTGCCTGATCCGGATCACTGACTGGGAGCCTTAACGGGAGCCACTTCTCGAAATCGGTGCAACTAGTATGTAAGTACCATATATATATATATATATATATATATATATATATATATATATATATATACAGTCATGGTTTCGTTAATGTTTCAAGAGCCTACATTTTAGCGCGGTTCCTTCCTCCCTTCATAGGGAGGAAACTCATTTATGAGGAACCCACTTTACGACGAAACCCGGAAGTGCCGACTTGGAACTTTCTCGTTTCAGTCCCCATAGATCACGAAAATATAGGTGGTTCAAATTTGAAAATATATATATATATATATATATATATATATATATATATATATATATATATATATATATATGTTTGTCTGTTCGCTCTCTAGCTGGCTCAAAAATGGTCCAATTTGGTACAAAAATAATTGTCTAATTTTAAAGGTATATGTTCGTTAACCAGCAGAATCCGCCAACGGAAGATGTTTGGAGCGAAATTCGCTCGAAAAATATCGCAACGCTTATTTTTTTGAGTTCGTGTGCTCCATTATATGGATCTTCGTATATTTTTGTAAATATCTCCAAAACGATTGAAAAATCGGGGCACGTGGAATGTAACCATTCAAATGCTTACTAAATTCTCTACAAAAGAGGTTCTGAAGCAATTTCCGATGGTGCAATGTCAATCAGAGAAATATGTGTTTTAAAATATTGTATAAATCCCTCTCTTTGTATTCATCCGCGGGCGTAGTCTGCTCTTCCATGTCCCTGATTGGTTGGTCCCGGTCTTGCTTGATTCTGGTTGGTGGGCTCCATCTGGATCATTGATTGGCTGAATTTTGTTTTTTTCTTTTTTCTCTAGGTTCAATTACCGGATGCCATAATTTGCTGAGCTTGTATCTATCTTCTTTGTTGAAATTTTCCGGGCATCGTACTATTTCTATGGCTTCCCTTATGATCCGTTCTAGATAATTTTCTATTTTCGCCAGAATGCTTACTTGGTCGAACTGGATAGCATGATTAGTGTTTGAAAAATGTTCTGCTGCCGCCGATTTTTCAATGTTGCCAATCTTAATCGTCTTCATAAGTTCTGTTATTCTTGTGCACACCTATCTTCCTGTCTGTAGAGGTATTTATACAGAAGAACATCCTCATTCTCAGAGCCCTGAGGAAGCTGGCAGTATGACTAGCGAAACGTCGGCAAAGAAGTTTGTGACACGGTCAATACCAGAAGACTATAATATGTGTAATCTCTAATCTTTGTTTTGAACGTTGTTTTTTCGTGTTACTTAGTTGTATAAACAAGCAATGAACGACGTTTTCAGGAGTTTCGAAGAAAGCCTAAAATGCACTGAACGATATTGTGCTTTTTTTCAATTATAAAATATTATTTTGTGACCGATTTATTCTCAAGATCGTCGTAACCCCCGAATTTAATGTCGACGAATATTGGCGACGTTTCGGCTAAAATACTCTCTTTAGAATGAAGATAAACTTCATAAAGGCCAATAAACTTCCACGAAGTTCGTAGATACAGCCGTTGTGACGATGTCTCTATCACTACAAGTAATTGGAGAATCGGTGAAGTGGGAAGTCAATAGTTTTAGCTAGTGATGGGCGATTCTCTAATATGAATCGAAATGAAAAGATCGATCTTCTAGGCTTAGAAGATCAATCTTTTCGGATCGATCTTCGTTATAGATCTATCTTTGATACGGACCGATCTTAGATATGCATCTATCTTTGATACGGATCGATCTTAGATATGCATCTATCTTTGATACGGACCGATCTTAGATATGCATCTATCTTTGATACGGATCGATCTTAGATATGCATCTATCTTTGATACGGACCGATCTTAGATATGCATCTATCTTCGATACGGATCGATCTTAGATATGCATCTATCTTTGATACGGATCGATCTTAGATATGCATCTATTTTCGATACGGATCGATCTTCGTTATGGTTAGATCTTCGATACGGATCGATCTTCGTTATGGATCTATCTTCGATACGGATCGATCTTCGATCTTCCTTATGGAAAGATCTTCGATTCTGATCTATCTTCGTTATGCAAAGATCTTCTATTCGGATCGATCTTCGTTATGGATAGAACTTCGATACCGATGAATTTTCGTTATGGATCTATCTTCGATACGGATCGATCTGCGATATAGATAGATCTTTGATACGGATCGATCTTCGATATGAATTGATCTTCGATACGGATCGATCTTCGTTATGGATAGATCTTCGTTATGGATAGATCTTCGATATGGATAGATCTTCGATATGGATCGATCTTCCATAAGGATCAATTTTCGTTATGGATAGCTCTTCGATACGGATCGATCTTCAATATGGATATATTTCACTATTTGTTACAATTTGTCACTGAATATTCGTTACGATTTCGTACAAAATTCATATTTAATTTCGATTCGAATCGATTCTCATTTGAGAACCTCCCATCATTACTACTAATAATTCGATTTAAATACTTCATACTATAAAGAATTATGTGTAAAAATTGAAAAATGTAACAATATTTTATATCGAAAATAATACATAAGGAAACTACTACTGTCATATCATATTGAAATATATGGGTATTATTACATATTTATTTTTATCAAATGAGAAAAAAAATAGATTAAAATAAATATAATAAAAAAAAATGGTTATAAAAATTAAGAGCACTGTTTGAAACCTTATTTTTATTATAAAAACCTCCTAGTAGGAGAAACGGAATGTATTGAGTCCTATAATGTTATTGTTCTATTCAAATTCTGTTACTGGACATAGGACACTGTTATGTAAATGTCTTCTTTAGTTCTTCAGAAATTAGATTGAATAGTAACAGTTGAGATTAGGTATTTGAATTTTTGAAAAAAAAACAAAACAAAAAAAAACTATATTTTACGGTATTCTAGATAGATAATAGATCGATAGAGATCGATTCTTTAAAAAGATCGGCCCTTGGAGATAGATTTTTTTGAAAAGATCAAACATTGGAGATCGAAAAAGATCGTGTGCAAAAGATCGATTCAGATCGACCATCCCAAGTTGCAGTTATAGAGGTGATGTCTTCTAACAGTTAGAATCATAGAGATGGAAGTCCTACAAGTCTCCCGTCTGGACCTATGTCAGTTAGAAGGTTTATATTCCAAATGTTTGGTCGTAAATAGAAATTTTGAGGTTAATTGAGAAAATATGGTCGACCGTTCAGAAGTAGGAAGCGTTGATTGTCGGGGTTTCGGTCAATGTTCTTATTTAATAAAACACATATTATGGTTAAAATGTATATTTATTACTGCGTTATAATAATCCCGTCAATGACAAAAAATGATAAAGAAGTCATCTCCTCAACCTATTCCAACATTTTCCATATCCTCAAAACTTCCCGTTAGGTAATCCCACCCCGTTCGTTGTCCTGCTCCCACACACCTGTCTTATCCTTCCCTGGACCTGGGTAACCCCGGCACGTCCTTTATCTTTACCGCGGTCGTTTCCCTCCGTCCATACTTCCATCTCCATCTCTCCCCACCCCGCCCTATCCTTCCTGTCTTCAGAAATGTTCTCTACTTGAAACGGGACAGTTCTCAATCTTCTCGATAGGTATGTTACTACGCCACTGTTCTGTATTCTCTTGTATACCATACACATGTATATTTATTTAGATTTATATTATTATACTATATATATATATACATTCACTCATATAAGTACTTATATTTTTCCTAATTTATCTATTCTTTTCTGTCATTGTTATACCATATATGTTTTTACAGCCCTGAAGATGGCTTGTATAGCAAGCCGAAGCGTCGGCAGAAATAAATATACATTTTAACCATAAAATGTGTTTTATTAAATAAGAACATTGACCGAAACCCCGACGATCAACGCTTCCTATTTTGAGGTTAAATTTGCGTTGTAAGGATTTGGCTTATTCAAGTTCGGTACTTCCAGAGTGAACAGCATGTGGTCGATACAAATTGAATGTGAAAATCACCAC
Source organism: Gonocerus acuteangulatus (assembly GCA_946811695.1). Lineage (NCBI taxonomy): Eukaryota > Metazoa > Arthropoda > Insecta > Hemiptera > Coreidae > Gonocerus > Gonocerus acuteangulatus. The sequence continues at coordinate 163,581,184 of OX328123.1, forward strand.
TGTCCAGAGTGAAAAAACTTTTAGTCATTACTTTGCTTTTGGACAATCAAATTCTACCTTTTGACAGTGGTTACTCTCCCCTTTCACCGAGTGAACTTAGATTCGAGAGTTTGCCGTCCATCTGTCCAACAGCAATCGGTAGAGATTGAAAATGAAAAATTCGTTTTGTCACATTCGATACTTTGCATTTGTATCGACGATATCAACTGTGTGAATTGAGACTGTGGCGGATACTTTACGGTAAAGGCGGGATAACAAGTAGTTTGGTTAGTTAAAATATAATTATTTTTAAAACGATCAAGAATTATTATAAAAAAGTCCGACTCATCTTAGCGCGGGTCCGTAAATATCTCTAATGTCATTAGCAAAAGAGTAGAAGCAGTTGTTGGAAGGTTTTGATTTTTCGTGAAATATATATATATATATATATATATATATATATATATATATATATATATATATATATATATATATCAAAGATAAAAGGAAAGGCCACAAAAGGAAACTAATAGTATTCTAAGCCGAAATGACTCCCACCCACCTTATTTTATTAAAATATTAATTTTACTATTAAATGCAATTAAAAAAAAAAACAAGAAAACAATAACCAATTAAAACATTAGGTAAACATGAAATTCGAACTCATTTCTTGGCTTGATTTTAGTAGGCTTTTGAATGGTCACCTTCCACTTACCACGATTTCCCAACCGTTTTCAAGATATTTAGGAAAATGTACGAAAATCCCTAAACTTTCCATATTTTATTTCCAGTACTTCCCTAACTCCAAACGGAACCAAAGTGTATCTATCTTAGATTAGATGAATATTAAACGTCTGCAATAAATTTAAACTAAATTAATCGTTTCTGAATGTCCAAACTGAAAATCAGTTTGGAAAAGTAGGTGTTTCAATTTTTCTCGAAAATGGTTACAGATGTCGCATTTTTATGTTTTTATTCGTTTTTTCTACGTTAAGAAACCTGAAAAACGAGTACCAACATGCATATGAACTCGAAAACGTAGTCTTTCCGATTTGTTTTGCGCGAATTTCACTCCAAAAGCCATGTTCCGGTGGACGGATTCTTCTGGCTAACCCACTTGACCTTTCAAATTAAAGGAAAGATTTTTTGACGCCAACACTCGTCAAAATGACGAACACCTCTGTGATTTACAGTCGACCCTCCCCTCGCATATAAGGTTAGAAAAAGGAGTCTTTCCTCTTTTGAAAGATTTCAATTACGTAAAAATCGGATTATCTCAAGGGGAGATATTGAATTTCGAAACGTCACGCTTACAAATTTTTAATCTCTTCCAGACTGGGAAAAATCATTATTTTTTGTTTTCAATTATATTTACCAGATAAGGGTTTTTTGGGGTGCTGATTTTAAATCTGCTATTATTTGTTGTGCACAAAAATGTATAATAATAGTTTACTTGTAAACGTGAGCATATTTTTGAATTTATTTGACGAAACATAAATTATTGTTTAACGATTATATTTTCCCTTTAATCTAATCTATAAAACGAATGAATTAGTGAAGGAATCATGTCGACATCATGTTCTAAACTCCATAAAAAATAAAGCACTTTCAACCTATTTTATTTTATTTCTCGGCTCCGAAGGCGCATTGGACGGAACGCTCGGACACGTGTTTTTCGATGTAGAATCACCTGAAGAAAAATGGTCATGATCGGTGACACCATCGCTGTATACTCCCCTTGTAAGATGACTTGGGAGGTTCATTTATTCTTTTATTTTTTACGGTGTTTGTGATTTTTCTTTTATGCTATTATTAATATTTACATAAAAGTCTGTGAATAAAGCAAGTATTGGAGTTTTATACTAATTTTCATCACCCCTTCCCTCTAAGTCGCGAAACAAATTAATTAAGTTAGAATAATCAATTTTGAATAATATTTAACCCTCCGTTAGTGGCGCGCACCGGCGAGGTGCATACATTTTTTATTTTTTGGATCACGGTTGGCAGCCGCGTTTTGGCGGGCTCTCCGCTTTAGTATCTTCGGGATTTCTGTTTTTCCACCGGCCAGTCACATTGACGCCTTTTTGTGAGTTCATTATTGTCAGTGGCTGCCCCCGTCATCTCATGTGCCGCGCCACAACTCACGTAAGTTTTACAGATACGAGACATTTACACTTTTCGTTCTCTATCTTACTATGCTATCATCTATGAGTGTGTGGGTGACTTTATTCGATCGTAGAATAAATGAGAAGAGTCCTTCAACAGCGCCATTATTCGTGTGATTTCCTATCCTTTTTTACATGAATATCCTGTAGGATAAGATTTAAGATGGCCTCCTATATACATTTTAGCAACACAGGATCACAGGACGTTGTTTTTTTTTTTTTTTTTTTTTTTTTTTTTTTTTTTTTTTTTTTTTTTTTTTTTTTTTTTTTTACGGCGCATCTACATCTAGGTCATTAGCGCCGACATCCAGGGTGCAGCGAGGAATTTTACCAGCGAGCCGTGGGATGATAAAATTCCTGCCGGAGGTTGGGAATCGAACCCACCATCTCCCGCTTATGAATCCAAGGCGCTAGCCATTAGACCACGGGAGACCCCCAGGACGTTGTTATTAGCATAAATATGCTTTAGCGATGAATAAACTGAAAAAAAGCGTTACAAAAAAGCATGACAAAAAAGTGCCCGCTGGGATTCGCGCACGCGCGGTGGCCATGTACGAAAAAGAAGACTGCATGTTATACATTACATTACATGGATTTGTCGGGTGGACCTAAAGCACATTCATTTTCCTGAATTTGTGCAGCTTGCTCTAAACGAAATAAATTATTATTTCATATTCGTATGTTGTGTATTCATTTTTTACATACAGATCTTATATTTTATTGACATATTTAATATTCATATTTTATATATTTAGACATGTTTCATGTCTATAGGATAACCTGGTATATAACAAAAGTTATATATTTTAACATAAAGTGTACTATGATTCCACTAACAGTCCCTAGTAATAGTGTAGCCATGAAACATGATCCTTTTTTTTTTTTTTTTTTTTTTTTAAGAATCAGAAATTTGACACTTATACCAATAACAGCAGAGTATTATTAAGTATGGCCGGGTTTAGACGTAAGAACTCTTATACATAGATTGATTATTCAATTTCATGTTTCATACATTAATATTTTATTTCATATCGAACATGAAATGATTTTATTTAATCGAAAACGATGGTTCCTCTTATCCCTGCAAAAACAAAAATGATGTTTTGTTGTTGTTAGTTTTCTACTATTTCTCACAAATAGCAATGTTATCACGTTGCTGAGGCGCATTTTTCAGCGGGAAATAGGGTTTGCACCTGTGAGGTGTAGCGCCACTATGGATGTCCCAAAAAGGGGCGCCACTACTGGAAGGTTAATATGAAAGAATAGAGTAATATTAGAGAATATCTCATAAGTTGAGTTTTTACAATGTTTTTCAAAGTATGTTGGTCAGAATGTGGAATAGTTGTAGAATGGCGTAGGCCGAGGAAGGTTGGCGTTCTAGCTTTAATGATTAGAAACAGAACAATCTTGAACAGAAATTTTGATTAGTGTATATGTTATTAATATCCCCCGCGATTAAGGAATACAACTCGGCCCTCGATAAACTATTCTATGGCGTCCATTCGGTTTCTATAAAGGGGAAACTTTGCCGATGACTTAATTATGATTTCAACTCGAGCACCAACATTATTCTGGGGAAATCCTCGAGCCATCTATTAATTTCCTATGTCTCGAAGCCTACTCTAGCGCCCCCTCCTCCTTCAAAATTTGTAAAACCCCGTCAAGTTTCCTCATTCAAAGCACTCCCGTAATCCTATTATCTACTTAAGACTTTTCTTGTTGCCATTTAGTAGAGAATTATCAACAATCAAAAGGGGGATTCAAGATTTCTAGGTCAATACGGGATTTAATTATTGGGTTTTCATTGGTTGGAGTACTTTCTGTTTCGGTTCATAAACAGTTCGAGAGGCTTGAGGCAAGTTGCCCTTTGTCCCAAGTTTTGCGGTATTGTATTTTAAAAGAAAATTGAAATGGTGTAAAAGCGCTTAAATTTACTTATTCGTGCTTAGGGTTTTAATGAAAGCCCTTTGTTTGGTCTAGTACTTGTATTGCCTGATCGCATTATGCTCTTAATATTCAGCTGTTATGACCTTTTCCATAAATATATTGATTCTGTTAACATGAAAATAATCAAGATCTAGAAACTATACCAAAAATGAAGTTAAATGCTGCCAACCACAAGTTTCTATCTGTTCCAGACTCATAAAGTCCCAAAGACTATTTAGAAACATCCGTGTTTGTTGTAAAAAACGTCCGCCACGCAGGAGCTGCATAACTAAGCACTTTCCTCAGAATTTGGGTAGTGTAGACTGCTTTCCAGAACAATTTGCTTAAAATATCCTACATAAATAAGATAAAAACATGAATAGTTCTCTTTTAATTTTGTAATGAGTAACTGATCAATTATTAATTTGCTTCCAGAGTTATGTTTACACATGGTACCTACTACACTACTTAATAAATACAAAAAACCTCATATTATAGTATTTTGATCTAACGCAGGAACATGATACAGTCCCTCTAGATACAAAGCGCTCCTTGCGGCGGCTTTGTGTACCTATGGCTGGCGGGCTTTTCTATTGAAATATATTACAATGTAAACCCCCCTTTCCGATTGACCGATTCAGCTCATTTTTACAACACTTCTTTCTCATGAGTTACCCACGACGTATACCGTGTTTCGTTTCAATACAGCAGAAATTACGACCGGTATGAGTATATTAGGAATTTGGGTCCGGAGTAACCCCCCCCCCCCTTCTAATGAACTGATTTAGTTTATTTTTACATCACATATTTACCTGTAGATTACCACTACGAATACCGAGTTTCGTCGAAATATACCAAAAATCACGGCTGGTAGTGGCGAATTGGTATTGTGGGTCCGGAGTAACCCCCCCCCCCCCTCCTAATGAACCGATTTAGTTCATTTTTATATCTCACTTTTCTCTCTATATTACCACTACGAATACCAAGTTTCGTTGAAATATAACAAATATTACGGCTGACATGGTCAAATTAGTGTTTTGGGTTCGGGGTAAACCCCCCCTTCCGGTGGACCGACTTTGGTAGTTAACGAACTCGTTCAATCGTTTGCTAATTGAATGCTATATACCAAGTTTCGTGACGAAAAAACAGAAACTCTGGCCGCTATCGTTTTAACAGACATATATATATATATATATATATATATATATATATATATATATATATATATATATATATATATATATATATATATATGTATAGATATAGATATAGATATATATAAATTTTAACGGGGGTCATTTTCCGTATCTACTAGGTAGGATCGATAAAGATTCGAAAACATTTTTCAAAAATTCCGTCATGAGTCCAACCTCAATAGCTACTTTCCTTCGGAGGAAAGTGCTAAAAGAAACCATTTTCTCTCCTTGTGAACATTACATTGCTGAAGATGAGGATCGGGAAAGGATCAAAGGATTTTTGAAGTAACTAGCAGGAGTTGCTCCCTAAAATAGTTTAAAACATTAATTTATATTTGCGACGTTTCGAGCCTGTTTAGGTTCATCATCAGGTATCTATGTAAAATAAAAGTAAAATGAATAATATGGAGGGAACTTCTTCTACGTCACTAATACCAATACAGATACGATAATTGAAGTGCATACTAATACAATATATTAGGTACCTTATATTAAGCTGTGTTATGCACTATTATAATTTTTAAATTTTCGTATTAAGGTCCATAAATATTGAATATTGTGAGTGAAGGTTAAATCCGGGTAGGAATATTCTTAAAGGGGGTAAGAATTAGAGTCTTGACAAGGTAAATATGGTGTTGACATTAAAAGCTGATTAAAAAAAGAAATATCTAATGTCACCAACAAATTTACTTGTCAACTTTATAATTATATTTAAGGATAATGCTCTTTCAATGTTGGTAAGTGTATTTTTCAAACCACAATAAATGTTCAAAAAGTTGATATTAATAAAAAAATTCAGTTATCGACCAAGTTTTAGGAATCACTACTCTTCGAGAACTGCCAACCATAAAAGTAAAATATGATTATTTGTCCAACAGTATACTGGGTATGTTATCTCTCAATTTCATAATTTTATTGGAAAGTAAAAGTGAAAAACATCACATTAAAAAAAAAAAATAATATCATTCATTTTTTGTGATGTTATCAGAAATAAATGTAAAATTATTATGATAAAATTTATATTAATTGATTACAGTAAGCTTTACATTAAATTTGAATGAAAAAGGGGATTGTTTTGAATGGCTGTTGTTTTTATTGTTTCACTCCAGAGCCGGCTAGAAGATAGAATAGCTAGAGGAAATAACATATACAACACTGAGCAGCTCGAGTAGTAATGGCTGTTGTTTAATGTTTCACTCCAGAGCCGGCTAGAAGGTAGAATAGCATAGAGGAAATAACATATACAACACTGAGCAGCTCGAGTAGTAATGGCTGTTGTTTAATGTTTCACTCCAGAGCCGGCTAGAAGATAAAATAGCATAGAGGAAATAACATATATAACACTGAGCAGCTCGAGTAGTAATGGCTGTTGTTTAATGTTTCACTCCAGAGCCGGCTAGAAGATAAAATAGCATAGAGGAAATAACATATATAACACTGAGCAGCTCGAGTAGTAATGGCTGTTGTTTAATGTTTCACTCCAGAGCCGGCTAGAAGATAAAATAGCATAGAGGAAATAACATATATAACACTGAGCAGCTCGAGTAGTAATGGCTGTTGTTTAATGTTTCACTCCAGAGCCGGCTAGAAGATAGAATAGCATAGAGGAAATAACATATATAACACTGAGCAGCTCGAGTAGTAATGGCTGTTGTTTAATGTTTCACTCCAGAGCCGGCTAGAAGATAAAATAGCATAGAGGAAATAACATATGTAACACTGAGCAGCTCGAGTAGTAATTCTAAACCAAAAAATAAAGAAACCCTGTTAAGCGAATTACAAATATCAGAAGCAAGGTGTCTCACGGAATAAGCTCAAATTCTATTATATGCTTAGAGCACAAATAGAACTGCATTACAGAGGATCTCATATCGCCACATTCCATCACAAGGAAATTGGCTGATCTAGGCAGCAGGTTACAACATTATTCCAAATGAATAGTAAGGCTGCGAAATAAGGCAAGACGCCAGTAAGGAGAATTGCTGGGAATTGGAAAGACGAGGAAATCTGTAAGCTGAAAATGTTTCGGTTGCATGGGACATCACAATCGGAGAAGGCGAAGGATGGACAGATAGCGAGAGGAGCATTTGTTACAAGTTCTCTCTCTCTCTCTCTCTCTCTCTCTCTCTCTCTCTCTCTCTCTCTCTCTCTCTCTCTCTCTCTCTCTCTCTCTCTCTCTCTCTCACTCTCCCTCTCTCCCGCTTCCTCATTTCCAGACCTCTCTCTCCTAGCTTCTTGGTTATTAGTGCTGTGTATTTATTAATTGGCACCCCTAGATAATGCCCGCATAACGCGAATAATATAGTAAGTACAAACTATAATATCTAGTACGATGTTTAACCTTTTTTTTTTTATTTAATTGGCCTATTAATGCCGGGTTATCTACAGGTTACCACCCCTTTTAGCTTATAGCACGGGGTTTATGGCCCAGTCATGGTGTGCGTCAGTACATCAGCCTTTGTTAGCACACTTCAAGAAAAAAAAATTATATGTGGCAGTAATTGATTTCCGAAAGGCGTTTGATTCGATTAATCATAATTTGCTCTGGTTTAAGCTCTTTAGCATGGGTATCAGCGGGAAGTTCCTTAGAATAATGAAGACAATCTATGAACGGGCCTCACTCGTTCTGGATCAAACATCAAACTCAAATGTGGAAATAACTTGTGGAGTTCTTCAAGGCGAGTCTCTTAGTCCAATGTTATTTAACTGCTTTCTCGCGGACATTGAAGATTACTTAGATCTAGGGGAAAACACGGCCTTCAAGTAAATCACAGGACGGACATTGAAGATTACTTTAGATCTAGGGGAAAACACGGCCTTCAAGTAAATCACAGGACGGACATTGAAGATTACTTTAGATCTAGGGGAAAACAGGGCCTTCAAGTAAATCACAGGACGGACATTGAAGATTACTTTAGATCTAGGGGAAAACAGGGCCTTCAAGTAAATCACAGGACGGACATTAAAGATTACTTTAGATCTAGGGGAAAACACGGCCTTCAAGTAAATCACAGGACGGACATTGAAGATTACTTTAGATCTAGGGGAAAACACGGCCTTCAAGTAAATCACAGGACGGGCATTAAAGATTACTTTAGATCTAGGGGAAAACACGGCCTTCAAGTAAATCACAGGACGGGCATTAAAGATTACTTTAGATCTAGGGGAAAACACGGCCTTCAAGTAAATCACAGGACGGACATTGAAGATTACTTTAGATCAAGGGAAAAACACGCCCTTCAAGTAAATCACAGGACGGAAATTGAAGATTACTTTAGATCTAGGGGAAAACACGGCCTTCAAGTAAATCACAGGACGGACATTGAAGATTACTTTAGATCAAGGGAAAAACACGCCCTTCAAGTAAATCACAGGACGGAAATTGAAGATTACTTTAGATCTAGGGGAAAACACGGCCTTCAAGTAAATCACAGGACGGACATTGAAGATTACTTTAGATCAAGGGAAAAACACGCCCTTCAAGTAAATCACAGGACGGACATTCTCCTTCTGCTTTATGCAGACGATGTATTTATATTTGCAGACTCTCATCGAGATATGCAGCAGAAATGGCAGATACTCAACTCTTTTTGTCGGGAGAACAATCTCTCCGTAAATGTAACCAAATCTAAAATTATGAAATTTCAACAGGGCCGAGTGAAAAAAGAGCATCCTTTGCTTTTCGATAATGAGGAAGTGGATTTAGTCGAAGACACCACTTACCTCGGTGTGCAATTCTCGCGGACTGGTGTCTTTCTGAAAGCTGTGACCAAGCAAAGACAAACATCGCCGGAAGTGTGGTTAGGGATGAATGTTTGCGATCCAAGTGCACCATTTGGGAGGCAACTTTACGGCTGCATGAAACTATGGTGTCCAATACACTGTTATATGGTGCTTCGATCTGGGTATTACGCTATTTGGACAAGATAGAAAGCTGTCACTTGGTTTTATTCAAAAGAATTCTGGGACTCAACAAGTCAACACCTCATTACCTGGTTAGGCTAGAAACGGGTGTTAAATCAATCTCATGGAAGGTCCTGAAACAAGCCTTAAACTGGATCGACAGCATTATGAATATGTCTGAAAGTAGGTACCCAAAGATTTGTTTACGAAGACTTGTAGAGCTAGCAGAAAGATCACCGAATCAGGTCAAATTTAATTGGTTATTACTAGAGCCCGGAAGTTAGGCATTTATTTTTGGGTGAAATAGGCAGGCAAAAAGGCACTTAAAATACTAAAAATAGGCAGTACTGTTATTAAAATAGGCATTTATTAGGAGTAAATGCAAAGAGGAACCTTACTCATTAATGATGAAAATATGTATTTTAAATACTCATTCATTTCTTTATTATCAGCTAGCTGTTACACGGCGTGCCATGCTACGCCTACTTTCTGCTTCCATAAAATCAAAAAATAAATTAGGAACCCCGTTCATGGTTTCGAACCCGTGACCTCCGAACTGTGAGTCGTAAACGATTTTAACATAGCCTATGGCTCTCCCCGAATCATGCCCTACATGTGTGCCAAGTTTGATCGAAATCGGTCGAAATGTGTAGATTTTTATAAGGAACAAACATACAGACAGACAGCTGGTAGACGTTTTTGGCCTAGCCTATGACATTCACCGTATGAAGACCTACCTGTGTGCCACGTTTGGTCAAAAGGTGTGGATTTGTATTATGAACAATCATACATACAGTCAGCTGGTATATGTTTTTGACTTAGCCTACGACACTTCTCGGATTAAGATCTACTTGTGTCCCAAGTTTGGTCAAAGTCGGTCAAACGGTGTGGATTTGTATAAGGGACAAACATACAGACAGACAGCTGGTAGACGTTTTTGACTTACCCTACGAGACTTCCCGGATCAAGACCTACCAGTATTCCAAGTTTGGTCAAAATATGTGGATTTGTATAAGGAACAAACGGACAAACAATCAGACACGTGATTTATATATATATATATATATATATATATATATATATATATATATATATATATATATATATACTAGCTGTTACCCAGTGTGCCATGCTACACCAACTTTATATTATATAGTTGTAAGGAACAAATATACAGCTGGTAGACTATTTTCACCTTGCCTATGACACTCCCCGTATCAACACATACCTGTGTGCCAAGTTTGTTCAAAATCGCTGAAAAGCTTTGGATTTATATAAGGAACAAATTGATTTTTTCCCCCACAATATAGTATCCATATACTGTGGGAGTTGATTGAGATTTTGCAGGTTCCACCTTCCAATACTCCCTTCATTACAATCAAAGTAATATACATTTTGCAGGTTCCACCTTCCAATACTCCCTTCATTACAATCAAAGTAATATACATTTTGCAGGTTCCACCTTCCAATACTCCCTTCATTACAATCAAAGTAATATACATTTTGCAGGTTCCACCTTCCAATACTCCCTTCATTACAATCAAAGTAATATACATTTTGCAGGTTCCACCTTCCAATACTCCCTTCATTACAATCAAAGTAATATACATTTAGATTTTGCAGGTTCCACCTTCCAATACTGCCTTCATTACAATCAAAGTAATATACATTTTTTTATAATTTTTATTTTCCTGAGTTTTAAAAGTATAATAATAATGATGATAATATTAAGATAGAGAAATATGATAGCGTAATGATAGAGACTATAATAATAATACAAATAAAAATTGTAACAATAATATTGAAAAAGAAACAAATTATAATATCAAAATTATAAATTAATTGAAAGAAATACAAAAAAAAAGAATGAATCAAATAAAATAAAATAACTGATTAATGAAAAGAAAACGTCCGTTCTTGCAATGGCTTATTCTTGCGATTGTTAAAACAAAATTCAATCAGGATTGTGGTCATGATAAACCGATTAATTATTTACAGCAGCATTATTTTTCAAAAACAAATGCACTACTTTTCTCATTTGTTCCGATACTAAACATAAAGGTATGAATTCTGTATACGCACTTTTGATAAGATTATATGATATAATACCAAAAAATAATGATTTGTCAAAATGAAATTATTTACAGTGATAATCCATCGTCTCAGTTTAAAAATAAATATATGTCAAGATTGCTTTACATACATTCAGAAAAATTTCACAAAAAGTTTTAGTGGAAATATTTTACTACAGCTCATGACAAACGTGTAGTAGATAGGGTGGGAGAAAGAGTAAAATCCCGGGTCTCTAATGGAAGTTATGAGCAAATCTGAAACTAGAAATGTAAAAAACTCAGTAGAGTTTGCTAATGTTGCATCTAGTTTAATGACAAACACTACAATTCTCTGTATGAGCCAAGTAGATATTGAGCCTGCTATAAGTTCGGACAGTCCATGGGTTACTGTTAAAGACATAGTTTATATTAAGCATATGCATGTGATAAAATGCAGTTCCCAAATCAAAAATTCAACTATGGAAAACAAACTGAAACCAGCAAGTTAAGAGATCAAATACTTTATAAATATTAAGTTTTTGATCTGTTAACTTGCCGGTTTCAGTTTGTTTTCCATTTGTTTCTCCCAATATATATTAGAAATATTTCAAATTTTAATGTTAGTGACTGGTGTGCAGTTACATATGATAAAAACTAAGTTGTATTTCGTTTTATATTTCCCAGCAAACCCTTCACTGAAGTAAAGAATGTTTTGTACATGTAGGAAGTTCTCATTCTATCATGAGATCATGGGTGTCAAATCCTATTTTTTTGGGTTGATTTGATATGGAAAATCCCAATGTTTAAATATCATGTCACATATAGATGATTTTAGGTGGTATATTAAAGATAAAATTTGCAAATAAAAAAAAAATCAACTATGGAAAACAAACGGGAACCTGCAAGTCAGCAGATCAATAACTTAATATTTCAAATTACTTACTAATATATGATATTAATCCAAATTCTGAGAATATAAGGCTATGATTTAGATAAACACCAAATTTTTGGATGTCACTTATTATAACATACAAAGGTTATAAGTGAAAAGTTTTGTTCGCAAAAGAAAAACTTTTAACAAAAAAAAAAAAAAAAAAAGAATGTTTTGTTGGCTTGTTAATCTCCACCTAGGCAACACTGGAAAGAAAATGGCGACAGTAAAGTCTACAGATCAAAAACTTAATATTTCAAGTTACTTATTAATATATATTAGTCAAAATTCTGAGAATATAAGGCTATAATTTAGGTAAACACAAATATTTTGCTAAAACTAAAACGTTTTGGAAATTAGATAAACAAACCAAACTTAAAAAAAAGGGATAATGGTTAATGGCTTCTTGGAGCCCAGTGTTGCTCTACATTTTCATCAGAAATTAAAAAAAAATGATCTTATATGATATTATTTGTACAACTTCTGAGAATATACGGCTATAATTTAGATAAACATACAAAAGGTTATAACTGAAAAGTTTTGTTCGCAAAAGAAAAACATTTAACAAAAAAAAAAAAAAAAAAAAAAAAAAAAAGGATGTTTTGTTGGCTTGTTAATCTCCACCTAGGCAACACTGGAAAGAAAATGACGACTGTAAAGTCAACAGATCAAAAACTTAATATTTTAAATTACTTATTAATATATATTAATCAAAATTCTAAGAATATAAGGCTATAATTTAGGTAAACACAAATATTTTACTAAAACTAAAAAGTTTTGGAAATTAGATAAACAAACCAAACTTAAAAAAAAGGATAATGGTTAATGGCTTCTAGGAGCTCAGTGTTGCTCTACATTTTCATCAGATATTAATAAAATTGATCTTATATGACATTACTTGTCCAAATCTTGAGAATATAAGGCTCTAATTTAGATAAACATACAAAGGTTAAAACTGAAAAGTTTTGTTCGCAAAAGAAAAACTTTTCGCAAAAAAAGAAGAAAGTTTTTTTAGCTTGCTAATCTCCACCTAGGCAACACTGGATAGAAAATTACTATTTCTGAACAATTCACTCTTCTTTAATTGACAATTTGGAACTCGTTACTTCCGAACTGTGAAGCCTAAAAGATTTTATATGTATATGATTATATAATGATGTACAGTCAGCAATGAGTTTGAGTTATTCTAATTATCAAGAACATCAAAAAATAAATTTGAGACATTATTCAAAATGGCTTTCAGAATATGAATGGTTCAGTGTAGCCAATTTTTCTTGAACAAAACTTTTGACCTTTTGACCAAATTTCGAAATTTGACTATTTTGACCTAGCCTAGGAGATTTCCGGTATCAAGAAGTACATGTTTGCCAAGTTTGGTTCAAATTGGTCAAACGGTGTGGATTTGTATAAAGAACAAACAGACAGACAAACTTACAGGTGATTTTTATATATATAGATATATAAATAGATAAATAAATTTATCACAGAATTAGTGTACTTACTCTCAAGGGAATTACTTCCCTTGTTACATGTAACAACAAGATGCGTTTTCAAAGTATCAACTGTTATAGACCTTCTCAGAAAAAATGTTTTTCATCATGGCAAAACTTCCTCTGCATTATCTTATCATTTCTAAATCCGGAATACCAGGTAATTACACCATTGTCACAGCAAAAGGTGTGTGAGGAAGGAGACGTACTTCTCACATCCTCTCTCTTTCCTCCTATTCATTATGCTTGTGCATTCCTTCTACTAAGGAAGGTTCTGTTATTTACAGAGGTTAAATCCATGGGTTGGGAAAATAAGCTTTCGAATAGATATTTGTGACGGCAATTTGTAATTTGAGCAACCTTTTTTGTCTTCGATGAACGGTAATTCAATATGTGCTTTTTGAAATGTTTAAATCGCAGAAAAAAATTGCATAACAAGCAAAAAAGGCAAAAATAGGCAACGGAACCCAAAATAGGCAAAAAAGGCAAAATAAAAATTGTCGCTACACTTCCTAAATGCACGAAAACATATTTCTTTCTATCTGATTCTTCAATATATCCATTCAGATAAAAAAGGCATTTTCCCTAACTTCCGGGCTCTAGTTATTACAAATAAAAAAAGTGATGGATTCCTTCCAACAAGGGGAGACACTCTGGCGACTTATGGCTCTGAATAATAGAAGATCGGAGATCAGAAATATTCTAAATAGTTTTGACTTGTATCTGGTAGAGCAAGATATTAATAGAGCGAACCAATCCAACTATTGCCCCCTTTATAAGCATTTTCTGGAGCCCAATTTGAAAACCCCAATATATCTAAATTTGGGCCTTCCCTTTCCATTTCGCAGAATAATTGCGCAGATTCGAACGTCAAGTATACATTTTATAAAACTTAGTTATTGGAAGTCAACAATAATAATAAACCCACAAATAACATGTCCAATATGCAATAGCAACCAACAAGAAGATCTACCCCTTACTAGTTGCCTGTCCCCTCTACAACTCCAATAGGTCGGCTTATCTTCCAGAGTTACTACACACATCTCGTGAGAACCTTGATCTGTTTATAAGAAACCTAAATCTATCCCAGGCTCGTAATTTATACACATTTTTAACTATTTCCTTAAATTTAAGAACTTTTGCAACGGAAATTTAATTCAAAACATTAAAAATAACCAGAACCAAAAAAGTTATCAATCTAGGCATCTGTTCGGTATTTGTAAATAGTCGTAATTTTATTTATATTATGCTTATGTATACTTATATACATTACTTTGAAGGTGTATGTGTGTATATGGGAGTATATGCGTGTAAGTAGGTGTGTCAGTATGGGTATGTATGTATGTGTGGGGTATATACGCATACAGATAAGTTTTTTCGCCTTATGTGAGTTACTTATGTTTTGTATTTTGTATTCTTTGCATAGCATGCTGTTTGCCTTATATTACTTGCTTGTTGTATCTGTTTACGTTTATTTTTTGATTGCATTAAGTTACCATTTTTATTAAATTATTGCTTATAGAATGTTTTTTATTTTACTATATTATTTAGATCTATTTACGGCTTACCTAAAGATTTAATTTAGATCTAGCATGTACCTAAATTTTTAGGTTGCTGTTTTCTGTATTATAGAGTGTTGAAGTATATTTATTGGTGCTTGTAGTTTTATTATAATTAAGGGTTTGAAATCTTGTGATGTAAGAAATTTGTATGCAAAAAAACCTTAAAAATGTGCACACTCCTTTGTAAAGGGTATTTCCCTGAAACAAAGAACCAATAAATAAATAAATAAAACACCAGCCTTTGTTTAAATGTTAATCTAATCTTAATATAAAAATGTAAAATTTAGCCCATACCGGAAATACTGGAAGAAACATAAAAGGAAGTATTAAGTGAAGAATGTTTAAAAGGAAAGGCTGCTTCTTTAGTCTAATATAAAGGAACAAAATGGCACTTAAGAAGAATTTTAGCTGCTCTTTTGGAAGGGGCCTTTGAGCCCTTAAGTCGAATTAAGGTTTTCTCTTCCATCTGACAGGAGTCTAGCTAGAGGCTGGCTTTCCCTCTGCCTAGCAGCTTCAGCTTGACGGGAAAACTTACAACGAAACTTTCTTGGGGACATACTGTACGCCTTAACACTCTCCGCTTACTCTAATCTCTCATAGGGAAATAATTAATGTTCTTCTAACTATGGCCATATTTGACTTTCAAACTACTGAACTAGAATGCCCCCAAGGCGTCGAATGAAGGAAGTAGTTTCACAGAAATTTATGTGTGTGCTTGTATATATATATATATATATATATATATATATATATATATATATATATATATATATATATATAATGGGCAGGATCTGAGATTTCGGGTTTCAGAAAAACTTCTTCATTTAACTAGCTTTCCATTCATGTATCCAGTGTCATTGAAGTAAGTGAACAATTTAGGAAGAAAAGTTTTAATAAAATCATGGATCTGTGGAAAGAAAATTAATTTTTTTTTTCAGTTTATTCAAAAAGCTTAAACGAAATATTTATTTTTATAAATATGTACTTAAATATTAAGTAAATATTTACTTAAAACAATAAAAAAATTACTTCCACGAAAATAAAAAAAAATCCTAAAGCAGTAAATAAATAAAATACACATTTATTTTAAATTTATTAATTACAGTAACTAATACCGGGTCCAGGAGGTGGCCATTAATGAACCCCAACCACAAATTAACCTCAAAAATAATTATTTATACCTAGATAATGCATTTGAACACATTTTAACAGGTATTTATAATTAAAAAACCAATGCTTTACCTTGAATTGATACTGATGGCCACGCTTGTGAACCACAAGTGGATTCTCACAAGTGGATTCGTGAGCCCAGGTGTGTTTGTTGTGGTAATTAAATATCCCATCCCTGATAAATAAGATGTAGATAGTCCTGTAAAAATGTGTTCAAATGCGTTATCTAGGTAAAAATAATAATTTTTCAGCTTAATTTGTGGTTGGGGTTCATTAATGGCCACCTCCTGGACCCAGTATTAGTTACTGTAATTAATAAATTCAAAATAAATGTGTATTTTATTTAT
Organism: Gonocerus acuteangulatus; assembly: GCA_946811695.1. Classification (NCBI taxonomy): domain Eukaryota; kingdom Metazoa; phylum Arthropoda; class Insecta; order Hemiptera; family Coreidae; genus Gonocerus; species Gonocerus acuteangulatus. The sequence goes on from OX328123.1 coordinate 163,597,904, forward strand.
TTACTGTTTTAGGTTTTTTTTTATTTGCGAGGAAGTATTTTTTTTAAGTAAATATTTAATTAATATTTAAGTAATTATTCACAAAAACAAATATTTGTATTTAGCTTTTTGAATAAACTGAAGAAAAAAAATTTAATTTTCTTTTCACAGATCCATGTTTTTATTAAAACTTTTGTTCCTAAATCATTCATTTGCTTCAATAACACTGGGTTGAGATACATGAATAGAAAGCTGGTTCAATGAGGAAGTTTTTCTAAAACCCGGAAATCTCAGATCCTGCCCATTAAAGAGTAACGCTGGTAAGAAATATCAAGAAAATGTCAGGAAATTTAGAATAGCTTTCTTTTGGTAAGATAGACATACTTAAATTCATTCATTTTTACGTTTACTTCCAACTATTCTGATATTAAATTTACTCACCTTTCGATTGGTTTCACTTCCATTCTAGTAGAACGGTCTGGGACGGAGCTACAACGGTTATTCTTCTAAAAAGTACGTTTGTCTAAAAAAAACAATAAAACGACGTTTTCTCCCTTATGTGTGAGAATTCGGAAAATCGTCACATGACATTTTTTGTTCCCCTAAGGTTCCTTTATTACCTGCCACAATATGACTAGACATTTGCGGGACACCCTGTATATGTGTATATATATATATACAGGGTGTCCCGTAAATGTCTAGTCATATTGAGAGGGGTGATAGAGGACCCTTAGGGGAACAAAAAATATTCTATGACGATTTCCCGAATTCTCGCCCATAAGGGAGAAAACGTCGTTTTATTGTTTTATCGAGACAAACGTGGTTTTTAGAAACATAATCGTTGTAGCTCCGTCCCAGGTGGTACTACTAGAAAGGGAGTGAAACCAATCGAAAGCTGAGTAAATTTACTATAAGACTAGTTGGGATTAAACGTAAAAATGAATGAATGTAAGTATGTATATCTTACAAAAAGAAGGCAATTCTAAATTTCCTGACATTTTATTGATATTTCTTTCCAGCGTTACTCCTCAATGGGCAGGATCTGAGATTTCCGGGTTTCAGAAAAACTTCCTCATTTAACCAGCTTTCCATTCATGTGTCACAACCCTGTGTTATTGAAGTATTTGAACGGTTTAAGTACAAAAGTTTTAAAAAAAACACGGATCTGTGAAAAGAAAATTATATTTTTTTCTTCAGTTTATTCAAAAAGCTGAAGGGAAATATTTATTTTTATAAATGTTTACATAAATATTAAGTAAATATTTACTTAAAACAATAAAAAAAAATTACTTCCACGAATATAATAAAAATCCTAAAACAGTAAATAAATAAAATACACATTTATTTTGAATTTGTTAATTCAGGTAACTAATACTGGGTCCAGGAGGCGGCCATTAAGGAACCCCAACCATACATTAACCTCAAAAATTATTATTTTTACCTAGATCACGCATTTGAACACATTTTTACAGGTATTTATATTTAGAAAACAAATGCTTTACCTTAAATTAATACTGATGGCTACGCTTGTGAAACTCACTGGGATTCTGAGCCCATGCGTTTTTGTTGTGGTAATTAAAAATTCTATCCCTCATAAATAATATGTACATAGTCCTGTAAAAATGTGTTCAAATGCGTGATTTAGGTAATAATAGTAATTTTTGAGGTTAATGTATGGTTGGGGTTCCTTAATGGCCGCCTCCTGGACCCAGTATTACTTACCGGAATTAATAAATTCAAAATAAATGTGTATTTTATTTATTTACTGTTTTAAGATTTTTTTTTATATCCGTGGAAGTAATTTTTGTTATTCTTTTAAGTAAATATTTACTTAATGTTTATGTAAACATTTATAAAAAAAATATTTCCCTTCAGCTTTTTGAATAAATTGAAGAAACAAATATAATTTTCTTTTCACAGATCCATGTTTTTTTTAAAACTTTTGTTCTTAAATCGTTCAAATACTTCAATAACACAGGGTTGTGATACATGAATGGAAAGCTGGTTAAATGGGAAAGTTTTTCTGAAACCCGGAAATCTCAGATCCTGCTTATTGAGGAGTAACGCTGGAAAGAAATATCAATAAAATGTCAGGAAATTTAGAATTGCCTTCTTTTGGTAAGATATACATACTTACATTCATTAATTTTTACGTTTACTCTCAACTAGTCTTATAGTAAATTTACTCAGCTTTCGATTGGTTTCACTTCCTATCTAGTAGTACCCCCTGGGACGGAGCTACAACGATTATTCTTCTAAAAAGTACGTTTGTCTCGAAAAAACAATAAAACGACGTTTTCTCCCTTATGGGCTAGAATTCGGGAAATCGTCATAGAACATTTTTTGTTCCCCTAAGGGTCCTTTAACACCCCTCACAATATGACTAGACATTTACGGGACACCCTGTATATATATATATATATATATATATATATATATATATATATATATATACTAGCTGACCCGGCAAACGTTGTTATGCCATATACATTATTTGTAGTGAATATTTTGGTAGTGAAATAATAATCCGGTACCTTTTACGGGATCTTGGTGTTTAATATATGCAATATGCCGTCTTGACCCTTCCAGAAACGTTGTCAACAGCAGGCCCATTGAATGTACTCTCCATGTGGCATATATGTAATATCCACATTATATGTAATATCCACATTATTATTTTACTATTTAATAATTGTCATTATTATAATCCATATTATTATTAATAGACAGACAATAAACAATAGACAATATTTATACTATTAAATTATACTCTTACTATTCAAGCATATGGTCCATTGTGGAATGATTCTTCCTGTAACCAGATTGGTACTTCGAAAGCAAGTTATTTTTTTACAGGAACCATACAAGGCGTCTATTCATCATTTGTTCAAATAATTTAGATGAACAGTTCCTTAACGCGATCGGTCTGAAGCTCTCAGGATTGCTCTTTTCTTTCTTGGGATATCAGATTGTTTCCAGGAGTCAGGGAAGGATCCAGTGTCGTAAATAATATTTATGATCCTTAATAACTGTCAAGGCAAATGTCGGGGAGATTTTTTAACATCTGAGAGGATACGAAATATCTGGAGGGAGGAGTCGAGGGAGGTATTGGGGGAGGTGGCATTGAATGATTGGGATTTTATTTGTTTTATAAGCCGGTTTATGAGGTTGGGGGGGAATTGGTTCAGTCCCTCTCCTTATCCCATGTGTCCTTCCACAATGAAAACTTGAATAGAGCTACCGAAATATTAACACTGAACCAATTCCCCCCCCCCCCCCAACCTCATATACCGGCTTATAAAACAAATAAAATCCCAATCCTTCAATGCCACCTCCCCCAATACCTCCCTCGACTCCTCCCTCCAGATATTTCGTTCCCTGACATACACACCAGGACTGACTGAAAAACTCACAAAGACTTTAAAAAAAGCCCTCCCGTCACTAAACTTTGGGTTAAAAACCACTAACAAACTTACTACATTGTACACCAAACTCAAAGATCCCCTTCCCTATGACTGCGCCACCCACTGTTTTTACCAAATACCCTGCCAAACCCCCTCCTGTAATGCAGTATACATAGGTGAAACCAAAAATTATATTCACTCCCGCATAACACAACAAAAACGGACAATAAAAAATAAAGAAATCCACAAATCCGCCCTCGCAAAACACGCCATAACTAAAAAACACACTTTCAACTTTGTCGACACTAAAATACTTTCCACTGAACGAAACACAAAAAAACAACAGATTTCCGAATGCGTCCACATTAACTTAAACCCCAATAACATTAATTAAAACCGACAAACAAAACATCTCCCCTGCTTACTCCTCCGTCTTCCATAAATTGTCCTGACCTCCTTTTTTATCTTTGTTCCCAGGCTCCAGACAATTTTTCTACTTGTGTGTCCCAAAACTCTTAACACCTTTTACAACCCCCTTTACAACCCGCTTTTACAACCCAGCAATTGTACCTCTTTCATCTTCACCGACTTACCGCCTCATCCCCACCCCCTTTTATAACTATAAAGACCCCCTGTGTAGTTGCTGTCCCTCATACTTCCAACCATGGTTACCTAAGTTGTCCTCGAGGTCTTCCTCCCTCCCCCCTAGGCATTCTCTAGTGGTACGTATCTATATATTAATTGTTATAAATTGTATTCACTTATAAAATAGTTTTTGTTTTTCACTACATAAAAAATGTTCGTTGTTTTTACTGTTTAATTTTTTTTTTGTACTGTTTTACTAACACTTTCTACATGCTGTTTACTTTCCAACTACCGTATTTTCATTGTTTTTAAAAATAAGATTGGTTAAAATTTATTGTATTGATATATATACTCCGCTCATTTCTGCCTGTGTTTTACTTACTAGTTGTACACATATATTTTTTTTACTTATAAGTTGTATATATTTTTTAGCTGAAGAAGGCTGCCATTGTGCAGTCGAAACGTCCAAATACAGATTTCTTTTTGAAAGTCTGACGTTTTTCTCCTAGCCGAATCCCAACTATACCTGTCTTCGTATCTCTGCAGCGGCTAACTATCTCCATCTACACATCTGAGAGGATATGTTGTCAGGACCAGGTGATGTATTTTTCGTAGATTTTAGGACTGATTTTAACTTCTGTGAATGGTTCGTTCAAAAGGCTGTAATGGTTATGGTTGATATTTATTGGGATTGACTCGACCAGCGTCTTACGAGCTAGGAAGGTCCTGCTGTAATTTTTGGAGCTAGATATAGAATCGTCAAGATTTCCTGAGGGTTTGTAATTATTTCTTCGTTAATTTTGAGTCCAGCAGGGTGTTTGTATTGTCTATTTTGTATATTTTTTATGTTTAGCTTTATGAGGTAAGGATGTGTGTGTCTATTCAGGGATGTCAAAAATGTCTTCCAGCGGGTGGATTTGCACTCTGTTATGACTCTTCGAGAAATCGCCATAGCTTCTTTATATTCGATCAAATTTTCTGTTGATGGACTGTTGGAGAATTTTCTAATTGCTTTTCGGCGTTCTCTGATCGCGCGTCTGCATTCCTCATTCCACCAAGGAATTGAATGGTTAAACGCATTTATCTGTAGATTGTTGAAGTCTAAGATTGTTCTAATTACATTTAAAGATAAATTGTCAATTATGAAATTTTGTCCAGTCAGCTTTATTAAAATTGTATTTGGGGATATTTTGAATAATTGCATGTCGAATCTCTTGTTGAATATAAACAGGAAAATGATCGCTATTATAGCTAACTCTACATACTTCAGCTTTAAGGCACAAAAATGTATCTGGAATGGAGGCAGCAATGTCAATGTTCGTTAGCGTGCCCGTGCGTGGGAAGGCTGAGTGAGAGGAAATGGAGTTAGATCATTTTTTTCAAATATTTCTATTATTTTTTTACCTTTAATATTGTTATTAGAAGCCCTCCAACTAGCGTTTTCCGCGTTTACGTCCCCTATTAATATTATAGGTTTGGGGAGCTGTGTTATCAAATCATGTATTAATTTTGTGATACTCTAATCCGTGTAATTGCATGAAAATTTCATATTTTGAGCCTTTTCGAAGCTTCCAGATCACATGAAAACTTATTGGCAAAGACATTTTATGGTCGCAAAGTTCTAAGGGTGCGTTTACATCTGACACTTCTCGCAGGAAATATATGTCAGGTGTCGGATAGATATTCTTTTGAAGGTTTACATACTGACAGAAATAGCTAGACATTTATGTCATGGATATGTATAGGACAGTTCTGGATTTGTTCTAATTTGCGATAAATTCACCAAAATCACAAATAATCAGTGTTTACATCTGTTGGTATAGAAGTGTCGACAATACAGCTAGTAGCCAAGATATTTATCTCTGAAATTAAATTCTTCTCGTAAAAATCTGTGTTTACACCTGGTGGTATAGAAGTGTCGACACTTATAGTTCGTGATAGAAATATATATCTCAGACATAAATTGCTCATGATTTACACTAGTCGCAATTTCTGTTTGATACAAATTTCCTGCAATAACTAGCAAGTGTAAACCCACCCTTACATATTAGGTGATGTTTCCATCAATTTGCCGCATATGCCACAAAGAAACAAAAACATTTTTTTAGTTATTATTTTTTTTTTTTTAAATAAAATATCGTAAATGGATTGGCCTTGGTACAAATACATTATGGAAAGTAGGTAGAGTGAACATTTTCTAGATATCGATGGTAATAGGGAAGACGGTGAAAAATAATAAGAGAATGAGAGAAATGAGAGAGAGAGAGAGAGAGAGAGAGAGAGAGAGAGAGAGAGAGAGAGAGAGAGAGAGAGAGAGAGAGAGAGAAATAGAGATAGAGGGAGAGAGAGTGAGTACAGGAGGAAAGCTGAGATAAGAAGGGTCTTGGGTGTTTCCCTTGGGGGACACCTAATGGATGAGAGTCCTTTGTGGAACCGAATCGAAGATTGTAGATAAACGGGCAGACACGGCATTAGCAAGATTCGATGCTCTCGGGATTCGCTCGACGGGCTCAATGTACTTCTTCCCAACACTTGAAGAGAACGGCTGCTTCCAATAATAAACGACATGCCAATCTCTCTTGCTTTTTCTTCTCATCCAACTCCTGCTTGGAATTGCATTTAAATTCATTAAAACTCTCCTCTATCCTAGTGATTGAGATTTCCATCTTCTTGCTAATTCTAGGAGTGATTTAGATCATATCTAATTCTCATTGCTTAACAATCAGTTAGTTTTATTACCGAAACAGATGATTGAATGTTCTAAAATAAATATTATGTATTTTTATATAGCAGCAGTTCTATATTCATTTTTTACACACTTTTCCTCAATAAACTTTCATTTTCGTTGCTACTAAGTCTAGGATATCTAAGGTTAAGGCCGTAATTTTGTATTATAAATGCTCCTGAACATTAATAATATACCTTTATACTTTTCCAATTATGCGGCCAAACGGTTATTTAGCGATTATATAGCGATTTATTTTTTAATCGCCAAATACAATTAATTTAATCGCGATTAATTCCGTTAATTGCAACTTCCGATTAATTTAATCGCGATTAAACATTTTAATTGCAATTGATTTAATTGCAATTGTGCAATTGATTTAATCGCGATTGATTTAATAGCAATTGATTTAATCGCGATTGATTTAATAGTAATTGATTTAATCGCGATTGATTTAATTGCAATTAAATTAGTTTGATTGTTTTGTAAAGCAAAAAGTATTTTGATAAAAAATACCGCGGGATTTTAACAAAAATACCACTCCAAAGTTCACTTCCGGTCCACAATTGATCCTCCTCCTGTCCTATTTTAGTCGACCCCGACTACATCCGGTCAACTCTGGCCATTTCTAGTACACCCCAAACTACGTATGATACACTTCCGGTCAGCTCGGAGCAACATCCAAGGGCATTCCTGGCCACTCCCGGTCCACTTCCGTTTTACTCTAGTTAACATTTTCTCACACCTGGGTCACCCAGGCCCACTTACTGTCAGTTCAGATCCACCCGTGTTCACTTCCGGGTCCCTAAGGGCTCGCTTCCGGCACTTACTGTGTGCAGGAGTACGTCCGTAAGTGTAAAGGAAGTGAGAAGAGATTTTAGTGCTATTTTTTACCTTTTTTTTATGTATATCCGGAAATTAACACGTTAACTGCGGCGCATGTCCCGGAGGCATGCACCGCATATAACTTTAGGTAAAACTGTAGTTTAGTGTCCTACAAACCGATTTCTTTCAAATTTTGTAGAATAACGTATTTTGATGCATTAAATACGAATCCGTTAAAAAAAAAGAACGCTTTCAACTAGGAAAGAAGTTATTAAGCACTAACGTTCACTGTTAGCAAGTTTCTAAAAGTTTTTTTTTTTTTTTTTTTAATAAATGTTTATTTAAAATCTGTACAATTTATATAGTACAATAATTAATTGTGATCGTCTTGCGTACATTCAGTGAATAGTATATGGAAGGAACCAATCATTATTGGCACTTCCTAATATATGCTAACATTTATATTTTCACTGTTTTAAACCGCTGCTAGGGTAGCTGGTCACGGGGCCAAAGTCTCTTAAGCCTCCTGGGAAGGTCTTTAGGGTGGGTCCGAGTGGATAGGGATTGACCTCTAGGATTTGGGTGGGATGACAATTTGGAATGGAACGTTAGGAATCTGGATGTTGCGAGGTCTTTTACGAAGGGGATATTTAGGTCATTGTGTAGGGTTTTGTTGGAGACATAAAAGGGACCATTAACTATTCTACGAAGGACTTTGGATTGGAATGCTTGTATTCGTTGTATGTTTGAGTGTTTTGCTGTTCCCCATAATTCAAGTCCGTAAGTCCAGATAGGTCTAATTATAGTTTTGTATATAGTAAGTTTATTGTGTGTCGTAAGCTTTGAAGTAGGGCCGAGTAGTCGTCTTAAGAGTCCAAATCTCCTGTTCAGCTCTTGTCTTTTTAGTCGTGTGTGTGGGTTCCATGTGAGTCTGCCGTCTAGTAGAAGTCCCAGGTAACGCACCTCATTAGATACAGGAAGTTGACTGTTGCATATGAAGACTGGAGGGCAAGTGCTCTTATTAAGAGTAAATGTTACGTGACAGCATTTTTCAGGATTCACTGTGATTTTCCACAAGGTGCACCATTTCTCGACAGACTCAAGGTGCTCCTGTAATTGCTGAGAAGCTGTAGAGGGATCGGGGGAAGAGGAAAAAATGGCTGTATCATCGGCGTAGGTTGTTATATGTGTAGATGGGTGGGTAGGGATGTCTGCCGTATACAGGAGGTAAAGGACAGGACCTAGGATGCTGCCTTGTGGGACGCCTGAGGATATGGGTCGGGAGGAGGACAAGGTAGTACCAGACCTTGCTTGAAAGGAACGATGCGAGAGGTAGGATTGAAGGATGAGGTAATATGTGTGAGGTAAAATACGCTTTACTTTGTATAACAACCCCGGGTGCCAAACCCGATCGAACGCTTGGGCGACGTCGAGGAAGGCACTCGTGCAGTAGTTTTTACATTCAAGCGCGTAGGATATTGTGTCAACAACGCTGAAGCATTGTTGGATAGCGGAGTGACGGAAGCGGAAACCGAACTGGTGGTCAGGAAAAGAATTGGAGGATGTAACGATGGGAAGGATTCTCTTTAGAAAAAGTTTTTCAAATATTTTGGACATGGTTGGGAGTAAGCTGATAGGACGGTAGGAGGATGGATTTTTTGGGGCTTTATGGGGTTTGGGGATAAGAATTATTATGGAGTGTTTCCATGGATTGGGAAAGTGAGTAGTTCTTAGGATTGAATTAAAGATGTAGGTAAGGAAGATTATGGCTTTCTGGGGTAGGTTTTTTAGGATGAGGGCTGTGATAAGGTCGTAACCAGGGGATTTTCTGGGGAGGTGTTTGATGATATATTTTACGTCTGCTGGATTGAATGCTTTCGGTGGAGGGGAGAGAGGAAGAGGGTGGTCAAGGTGATCATACACAATCTGGTCATGGGTGGAATTTGTCTCTGGGTGCGAGGAAAATGTGGATTCTAGATGAGTTGCGAATAGTTCGGCCTTTTCCTCATCGCTTCTTGCCCAGCTGCCGTCACTGCGTTGGAGAGGATGAGGAACGGAATGGAATTTGAGGATTTTCCGAGTAGCAGTCCAGAGGGAATTATCTTCTGTGGATAGTGTTTGAAGATAATCATTGAAGGATTTGGATCGATGTTCGGAAAGGGTCTTTTTTAGGATTCGACAAAGTCTATTGAAAGAGGAACGGTGGGAGGGATAGCGGGTTCTCTGCCAGAGGGCTCTTGCTCGGCGCTTGGCGATTAGAAGGTTCTGTATGTGGTCTGGAAGCTGAGGTTTAGGATTGGATGGAAGGTATGTTCTTAGTCTACACGATTTTATGACACTGTCCTGGATGGCTTTAGTAAACGTAAGAACGGCACTGTCGACATCTGATGGAATTTTAAGGGGAATAGTAAGGTCTATGGAAGCGGTAAGGTTTTCTTGGAATAATTTCCAGTTGATAGGACCTTGGATCAGGCAAGGATACTGGGCACGAGGTTGAGGAACGGTATCAAGCTTAAGGAGAATGGCTGAGTGATCGGAGGATAGGTCAAGCAGTGACTGCACAGAGTAAGATATACTTCCTAGGCAAGAAGAGATGAAGAAATCGACCAAGTCTGGAGTTCGAGAGGGATCTGTAGGCCAGTAGGTGGGAGAGTTTGTGGAAATGGATTGGTAGCTTTGGGATTGAAGCATGTCGTATAGGATTCTGCCACGGGAGTTTGTGAGACGGCTTCCCCATCTGGGATGTTTCGCATTGAAATCAGCCCCTATGAGGGAGCGAGGACCAAAGGATCTGAATAGTGAAAGGAATTCAGGATGGTGGATGGTACTATTAGGGGGAAAATATGCAGCCGATATTATGAAATTTTGGGAGGAAAGGGAAAGGGATATTGAACTTACCTGCATATTGTCTGTCGAGATTGCAGAGTGTAGAAGGTGAGCCAGTGAGTTCTTCACAAGTACTGCTGCTCCGTTGTGGGCTACAGTTGGGTGATCGGCCCTGTAAGTTGCGTATCCTGGGACTGAAAAATGGTGTTTGTTGAGTAAGTGTGTTTCCGTTATCAGTGCAATGTCGATGTCCTTTTCTGTGAGTAGAAGTTCCAGTTCACGTCGTCTTGTTGTAAGTCCGTTTGCATTCCATAGAAGTATGGTAAGAGGAGCAGTGGGTGGGATCATTTAAGTAGTTTGGGGAGAAGGTCGGTTATAAGGGAAGTCATAAGGGAAATAAGTGGGGTTAACATTGTTTCTAGTGTATTGAGGAATGCGGACATGATGGTAAATGGGTCTTGAGATTTTGGAGGATCAGGTATCTTGGGAGTTTGTTCAACCTGTTTCGGGAAATCATTCGTCTGGGAGGTCGAGGGTTGAGTAGGAGTGGGATTTTTTGGGGAAGGTGTGGTTAGTGGTTTTACTTTTGGGTGTTTCAAGGATGAGGAGAGGAGAGAGTCATAGGAAACATTTGGCCGGTGGAGTGGAGACAGCGTTGACTTCAATGGTTGATGCAGTGGTGGAGGGCGATGACCTGAAGCATCTCTCCGGGTAGTATCTGTGATTGACGTCTGGTGTGGGTTGGTCACTCTGGATCTTGACCGCTCTCTGTGTGACTTCAGTGCGCGGAGAGTTCTGTATACCTGACATCCTCGGTAGTTGGCAGGGTGATTTTCCCCGCAGTTCGCACATGAAGCCGGGAGTTCAATTGATTTAGTGCAGTCTTTTGAATTATGTGACTCACCGCATTTCACACATTTAGGCGCATGGTTGCAGTAGCCTTGCGTGTGGTTATATTCTTGGCATTTAAAACACTGCGTCAGTCCTTTCCGGCAACGAGGCTCTTCAACTTTAATCTTAGTGTACTGCAAAAATTCCTCTTTGAATATTTCGCGGCTTTTTTCTGTTTTTTCAAGGTCAACGAAAAAAAGGGGAAGCTGAGCTTTTGTGATGGGATGTAGCACATTGCTGATTCTCTTCACGTTGTACCCGCGTTCAGACAGCTCCATCTTAATGTCTTCTGTTGGGGTTGAGTAGTGGAGATTTCTAATGACGACGCGGTATGATTTCTCCTCGGGCAACTGGTAACAGTGGAAATCGGCTTCAACAGATCTCAGGTATTTAACAATTTTTCTATAAGCATCGCTGTTTTCTGAGCTGATGACTATATCGTTAAAACGAGCGCGGCATTTAAAATCTTGACCAGCGACGTTGTGTAATTTTGTGGCGAGCGATTTGAAGTCTTTTACCTTACGCTTTACCTTACGCAGGTAAATATTCGGGGGTTTATTGTCTGCCTGACGTGTTTGGCCAACGCTGTTTTTAGTAACGGCTGGGGGGTTAACCTGCACCTTGTTGTCTGTAGACTCCCTAAGTTGTTTAGCTTTCGGCGATAATGTAGAAGATGTTTTTTTTCTAAGCCTTTTTCGCCTGCCTTGGGTGTGTTCATTGCTTTCATGTGCCGAAGTGGACTCAATGAATGTCAATTGATCACTAGATTCCATATCCGACATATTTTGGCAAAAGTAGGCGTAAACAGCGTATTTGTAACATTGGGAAACAGAGAACTCTCATTTGAAATGTTCATAAGCCATTTGTTCAAAAATATTGTCAATTTTAAGGGTATCCTCACCCGTCGTCATCTGTCACTTATAGGCATAAGTGCTGTACGTTTCCGCTAGCTACGCTCGTTCAAGAAGGTATCAAAACCCTAGTCAATCCAACTCCCTAAAATAAATAGAATTCTATTAATTGCAGCGAGTTGGATTGACTAGGGTTTTGATATCTTCTTGAGCGAGCGTAGCGAGAGGAAACGCATAGCATGTATGCCTAAAAGTCGTCCTAGACATTCTTCTTATCTTCCTAGACATCCTTCTTAGCTTTCTTCTTCTTCTTGAGATGCGATGTTCGGTGGATACAAATCCCCAATCGCACAGAAAAATGCCTTTAAGCGCTCTTCATATTTATGAGCTCGTTTGAAGAGAATAATAAATTCGTGCAACTTCAGTGCTACTTTTTTTTTTTATATATATATATATATAAAATAAGAGTATGTTGACAATTAAAGTTCAGCAGGCGCGAATTAGAACGAACTAATAATTATAAAGGCATTAGCTAATTATTTAGGGATTTCTATTATATAATACTTTTCGTGAACGAAAGAAGAAATGTGAAGTGTTTCAGTATTTAAAGAAAAAATGGTTGTGAATAAATAACTGCTGGTGAATTTAAATAATTGATGGTAAATTTCAATGAAACTTCTTTATTGCGAACTTTTCCATACCCGCGCATGCGTATGTTGACAAAGTTAGTTGTTTACATAAGCCCTCATAACCCCCATTATAGTGAAATTTAGTGCTTAATAACTTCTTTCCTAGTTGAATGCGATTTTTTTTTTTTTTTTTTTTTTTTTTTTTTTTTAACGGATTCGTGTTTAGTGCATCAAAATACGGTATAGTACAAAAGTCGAAAGAAATCGGTCATGGCTGCAAGTATGGCAGCCATACTTAAAGCTAGGTAGAACTGAAGTTAACGTGTTACTTGCAGAATTGATTGTTAATTGCGAACTTCGCGATTAACGATTGATTAATTGTTAATTGCGAACTGCGCAATTACAATTGATTAATTGTTAATTGCGAAATCCGCGATTAAGAGTTGATTAATCGTAATTGCGGATTCACACAGTTAGGATTGATTCAATCGCGCTGTTCGCGATTAACAATTAAATTTTCAATCGTAATTGCGAATTGATGCGATTGCATTTTTAAATGTCAATCGCCAATCGCCTCTGCGATTAACCTTTGCCCAACTCTGGTTTCTAGTAGGTAATGCAGTATTGAATCTACGCCTTTCCTTCCTTCACTCTGCTAATCCCATAAGTCATAGGATATACTCAAGTGTCGTCATGTCATTCTTGTTTTATCGTAAGAATATGATTACATATTCTCCGTTGCTGCTCTTCTGGGTTTTCCATTTATTAAGCTTATGTAAGTCTGGAATGACCATTTATAACTTTCTTATTTCTTGTATACTTTACAGGCGGCCAATTGAAGTAACAAAAAAACAATAGTCTACAATGAAATAAAAACTGAATTAATGCTAAATAGTTAAATAATTAAGGGACTAAGAATGCAATTGGTGTCAGCCAATTAATCTAAAATAAAAAATCACGAATCTGTAAATTTATCGGTTTCTTGATCACACGGCACTTCACGGATAGTATTGTCAATTCTATGTTCTGGCCAACAGTCTTTTGCAGGTACCTAGCAATAAATTAATTCAAGGCTAGGTGGGCCAAGGGAAAGTCTGGACCCCGAATCCAATACTCTAACGACGTGTAATTGTATTCTTCAAGCGATTGTTAATATTGTCCGACTTTATCTGTTAATAAAGTGTGACTGTGTTAATGATCTATGTGAGTGATCGATTGATAATCTACTGTATATTTGTCAAGAACCACTCACTCAATGACCTATCATACCCCAGCCAAAACCACTCGGTAGAAAAATTTGAAATTTTTTATGGACGCTCCCTTTGGGATGTTATCACTCGCTAAGAAAGGTTTTTTTTAATATTCAAATTTTTAAGTATTTTTAAAGGGGTTTGAATTTTTAGTTGGTTTTAAAGTGAGCATGCACGCCTAGGCTGCATGCGTTGCTACTAGGCTATGACACTCCCGTAAGACCTACCAGTGTGCAAAATTTGGTCAAAATCGGTCAAACGGTGTGTATTTTTATAAGGAACAAACATTCAGACAGACAGCTGGTGGACGTTTTGGACCTAGCCTACGATACTCTCCGGATCAAGAGTTACCTGTGTGCCAAGTTGGTCAAAATCGGTAAAAAGTTGTGAATTTGTGTGAAGAACAAACATACGGACAGAAAGCTGGTAGATGTTTTTGACCTAGCCTACGAGACTCCCCGAGTCTTTTCTGTTTGCCGAGTTTGGTCAAAATCGGTCATACGGTGTAGAGTGGTATAAGGATCAACCAGACAGACAGACAAACACCTGATTTATATATATATATATATATATATATATATATATATATATATATATATATGTGTGTGTGTGTGTGTGTGTGTCTGTTAACACGATAGCGGCCAGAGTTTTTGGTTTTTCTTCACGAAACTAGGTATATAGCATTCAATTAGCAAACGATTGAACGAGTTCGTTAACCACCAAAATCCATCCACCGGAAGGAGGGGTTTACCCTGGACCCAAAACACTAAGTGGTAATATAGAGAGAAAAGTAAGATGTAAAAATAAACTAAATCTGTTCATTAGGAGGGGGGGTTTACTCCGGACCCACAATACCAATTCGCCACTACCAGCCGTGATTTTTGGTATATTTCGACGAAACTCGGTATTCGTAGTGGTAATCTACAGGTAAATATGTGTTGTAAAAATAAACTAAATCGATTCATTAGGAGGGGGGGGGGTTTACTTCGGACCCACAATACCAATTCGCCACTACCAGCCTTGATTTTTGGTATATTTCGACGAAACTCGGTATTCGTAGTGGTAATCCACAGGTAAATATGTGTTGTAAAAATAAACTAAATCGATTCATTAGGAGGGGGGGGGGGGTTACTTCGGACCCACAATACCAATTCGCCACTACCAGCCGTGATTTTTGTTATATTTCGATAAAACTCGGTATACGTAGTGGTAATCCACAGGTAAATATGTGTTGTAAAAATAAACTAAATCGATTCATTAGGAGGGGGGGTTTACTTCGGACCCACAATACCAATTCGCCACTACCAGCCGTGATTTTTGTTATATTTCGATAAAACTCGGTATTCGTAGTGGTAATCTACAGGTAAATATGTGTTATAAATGCATGTAATTAATTAAAATTTAGAAGCAAGGTTTGGTCCAACATATGCTTAAAATAGACCGAGCGTGTTTATATATCTGTGTCTGTAAATATTTACTTTTTTTGTAGATAATATGTATAAATTGATTTGTTAAATGTAACTAATGTAGGAATATATACTGAGTTTAAGGGTACAGATAGTAAAAATGGAACTAAGCAATAATTAAGATTTAAACAAATATAATTGCCTACCGAACGAAAAACATTTAAGGAAACAGAAGTGTGCAAACCGTGTCAGCTGACGTAGCTAAAAAACAATTAAAAATTAAAGTGTTTCCACCTCATTAACCCTGCATCGGGCGCAATTGTTCTATGGGGACGGATTGGTCGTTTTTCAGGTACCCCCGTCCCGTCCATCAAGACAAGGTACTCCTACCTCCAGTACGAGGTTTTTCAGGTACCCCAGTCCTAGGTCGGTCCGTCTACACTGCATCCCACTCCTACCTCCAGTACCTTCCTAGGTCGGTCCGTCTACACGGCATCCCACTCCTACCTCCAGTACCTTCCTAGGTCGGTCCGTCTACACGGCATCCCACTTTAAGTGTCTGTCAGATCGCTTCGGAAGTGGGTACTGAATCGCCAACCAAATAGGACTATTGCGCCAGATCCCGTCACAAATTTCGAAGTTTTTGAATTTTTTTATGATACAGATTGTAGGACCGGTAAACAGTTAACCTCCATTTTTTAGCCAGGATAAGGCCCCTGCCATTTTGTTACTCTAACTGAACATTCTCTTAAAACTATTTTTTTTTTCATTATTTGAGTGATGTCAACAGTACTTGCGAAGTTTTATTTTGTGATGAAAATGCAAAGAAAGTAGTTCTTTTCTGGCGCAGATTTTTTAAAAAAATGCCAGAAAACAATTGATCTGATCATCAGAGTAATGGGAGGTTTAGTTGGGGGTATTCTAGTATATTCTCGAATACTAATAGAGCTAGGGGTCTCCCGTGGTCTAGTGGCTAGCGCCTTGGATTCATAAGCGGGAGATGGTGGGTTCGATTCCCACCTCCGGCAGGAATTTTCTCAACTCAGGGCTCGCTGGGAAAATTCCTCGCTGTACCCTTGAAGTCGGCGCTAATGACCTAGATGTAGATGCGCCGTAAAAAAATAAATAAAACTAATAGAGCTCATGCCAACAGCCATAGCCACGTTGAATACACCGGTTCCCGTAGATCACCCAAGTTAAGCAACGTTTGACGTGGTCAGTACCTGAATGGGTGACCGACCACGTGCTGTTGGCATTATAAAAGAGTGGCAACCTGTAGATAGCCCGGCGCTAATAGCCAAATAGTTGATGCGCCGTTAAAAAAAAAAAAAAAAAAAAAAAAAAAAAAAAATCCCATCTATTCCATCTTTGCTTATCAACTCGAAGGCTAACTATCTAATCTTCATGATTTTAATTTTTATTTCATTTCTTAGATGCCTACGAAGGTTCTCAATTTGTTTAGACATTAAAATGCATATGGGAATTTTTCAAGGCCGAAAAATGGCGGCTGTCCTATTAGAACGGTTGTAACCGATTACGGCCCTCTGGGATTAAGCCTGATCCAGGGTTAACAATGGCTCGTTCCTATCATTTGAATCTTATTTGTGTATCTTATTTAAATTTTAACCTTTACATATACATAATACTGAATTTAGGGGCTGGTAAACAGTTAACCTACATTTTTAGCCAGGATAAGGCCCCTTCCATTTTGTTTTCGGGGGAAAAATCATTACTCCTAGTGAAAATCGAACCCACGATTATAGGCAGAGAGTGCACCCGCCTGAACACCCATAGCCACCAAGTCTCCAAAATTCTTGCTAAATGCTGCCATCTGTTGGCTATTACAAATTTAGCTCCATTTTAATGTCTGACTGGACTCACCTGAAGTTCTAATATATAATATTTAGCTAAGTAAAATCCACAATTTTTATTTATATAAAAGTATATATCTAACCTCTTAAAAATGAACAAGATTTCCTTCAGTATTTTGTTTACGTTTTCTGAAAGTTCTATTTACGAAAGTTCTATAGCTCGTGCTAGAATATATCCTTTTTTATTTACTTCATTTTTTTTTTTTTTTTGAAAACTTGATTATTAAGCCCTTAACGTTTTGTAACAGAATCAACACCAGAAAACCATTAAATAACAATTGGAACACTGAAATAACAAATAACTGAAATAAATCTAAAGCATTGAAGTATGTAAAAACGGTTGAATATAGTTTGGAGTGGAACAAGAGGATTTTGGAAGGATATACTAGAAAATACCGTTGTTTCTGTTGGAATTATTCGGCTGTGGGAGTATAAATATAATGGTCCGTCGTCCTCCACGTGCTCTGAGGAAAGCAAAACATTGACATTAGCCCAATCCAATTTAAAACTCTATTTACCTAATCCATCAAGCTAATATTAATATAATTTCTCTTCCGCATATTTCGGGGGATTTCTCCGAACGAATTGAAGACGGAGAAGTTCCTAAGATTTTCAGGACTAGGGTTTACATTGAAATTATATGGTCCCGGAATTTCTTGACTCCTTTTTGACGAGAGATTCCTCAAGTATACGAGGAATATTCATTTACTTAGGCTACATATTCCCCAGAATTCATCGTATTTTCGCTAAATTAAGGTAGACAAGGACCGTAATAACTCAAATCAGGACAGTGCCAGCAGCGATTATAGCGGATAGTGTCTGAAGCAATTATAGCAGGACAGTGCCTTCAGCGATTATAGTAGGACAGTGCCTGCAGCGATTGTACCAGGACAGTGCCTTTAGTAATCATCGCTGGACATTATCTGCAGCAATTATAGCATGACAGTGCCTTCAGCGATTATAGTAGGACAGTGCCTGCAGCGATGGTACCAGGAGAGTGCCTTTAGTAATCATCGCTGGACATTATCTGAAGCAATTACAGCATGACAGTGCCTGCAGCATTAGTACCAGGACAGTGCCTTTAGTAATCATTGCTGGACATTATCTGCAGCAATTATAGCATGACAGTGCCTTCAGTAATCATCGCTGGACATTATCTGCAGCAATTATAGCATGACAGTGCCTGCCGCGATTATAGCTGGACAGTGCCCTCAGCGATTATAGTAGGACAGTGCCTGCAGCGATGGTACCAGGACAGTGGCTTTAGTAATCATCGCTAGACATTATCTGCAGCAATTATAGCATGACAGTGCCTTCAGCGATTATAGTAGGACAGTGCCTGCAGCGATAGTACCAGGACAGTGCCTTTAGTAATTATCGCTGGACATTATCTGCAGCAATTATAGCAGGACAGTGCCTTCAGCGATTATAGTAGGACAGTGCCTGCAGCGATTGTACCAGGACAGTGCCTTTAATAATTATCGCTGAACATTATCTGCAGCAATTATAGCAGGACAGTGCCTTCAGCGATTATAGCGGACAGTGCCTACAGCGATTGCACCAGGACAGTGCCTTTAGTAATTATCGCTGGACATTATCTGCAGCAATTATAGCAGGGCAGTGCCTTCAGCGATTATAGTAGGACAGTGCCTGCAGCGATTGTATCAGGACAGTGCCTTTAATAATTATCGCTGGACTATATCTGCAGCAATTATAGCAGGACAGCGCCTTCAGCGATTATAGCGGACAGTGCCTGCAGCGATTATAGCGGACAGTGCCTGCAGCGATTATACCGTACAGGATCTGCAGCAATTATAGCAGGACAGTGCATTTAGCGATTATAGCAGCACAGTTGCTTTAGCGATTATACCAGGACAGTGCCTTCAGTAATCATCGCTGGACATTATCTGCAGCAATTATAGCATGACAGTGCCTGCAGCGATTATAGCTGGACAGTGCCTTCAGCGATTATAGTAGGACAGTGCCTGCAGGGATGGTACCAGGACAGTGCCTTTAGTAATCATCGCTGGACATTATCTGCAGCAATTATAGCATGACAGTGCCTTCAGCGATTATAGTAGGACAGTGCCTGCAGCGATGGTACCAGGACAGTGCCTTTAGTAATCATCGCTAGACATTATCTGCAGCAATTATAGCATGATAGTGCCTTCAGCGATTATAGTAGGACAGTGCCTGCAGCGATAGTACCAGGACAGTGTCTGCAGCGATAGTACCAGGACAGTGTCTTTAGTAATTATCGCTGGACATTATCTGCAGCAATTATAGCAGGACAGTGCCTTCAGCGATTATAGTAGGACAGTGCCTGCAGCGATTGTACCAGGACAGTGCCTTTAATAATTATCGCTGAACATTATCTGCAGCAATTATAGCAGGACAGTGCCTTCAGCGATTATAGCGGACAGTGCCTACAGCGATTGTACCAGGACAGTGCCTTTAGTATTTATCGCTGGACATTATCTGCAGCAATTATAGCAGGACAGTGCCTTCAGCGATTATAGTAGGACAGTGCCTGCAGCGATTGTATCAGGACAGTGCCTTTAATAATTATCGCTGGACTATATCTGCAGCAATTATAGCAGGACATTGCCTTCAGCGATTATAGCGGACAGTGCCTGCAGCGATTATAGCGGACAGTGCCTGCAGCGATTATACCGTACAGGATCTGCAGCAATTATAGCAGGACAGTGCATTTAGCGATTATAGCAGCACAGTTGCTTTAGCGATTATAGCAGGACGGTGCCTGCAGCGAGTATAGTGGACAGTATGTGCAGCAATTATAGCAGGACAGTGCCTTTAGCGATTATAGCAGGACATTGCCTGCAGCAATTATAGCAGTACTGTACCTTTAGTAATTATCCCAGGACATTGCCTGCAGCGATTATAGCAGGACAGTGCCTTTAGGAATTATTGCTGGACAATGCCTTTAGCGTTTATAGCTGGAAAATGTCTCCGACGATTATAGCAAGACAGTCTCTTCAGGGATTATAATAGGACAGTGCCTGCAGCAATTATAGCAGGACAGAACCTGCAGCGATTTTAGCTGGACAGTGCTTTTAGGGATTATAGCTGGACAGTGCCTGCAGCCATTTACTGAGATCGACATATATGTATGTATGTATGTTTGTATATATATATATATATATATATATATATATATATATATATATATATATATATACAGGGTGTCCCGTAAATGTCTAGTCATATTGAGAAGGGGGATAGAGGACCCTTAGAGGAACAAAAAATGTTCTATGACGATTTCCCGAATTCTCGCCCTTAAGGGAGAAAACGTCGTTTTATTGTTTTATCGAGACAAACGTGGTTTTTAGAAACATAATCGTTGTAGCTCCGTCCCAGGTGGTACTACTAGAAAGGGTGTGAAACCAATCGAAAGCTGAGTAAATTTACTATAAGACTAGTTAGGAGTAAAGGTAAAAATGAATGAATGTAAGTATGTATATCTTACAAAAAGAAGGCAATTCTAAATTTCCTGACATTTTATTGATATTTCTTTCCAGCGTTACTCCTCAATGGGCAGAATTAGAGATTTCCGGGTTTCAGAAAAACTTTTTCATTTAACCAGATTTCCATTGATGTATCACAACCCTGTGTTATTGAAGTATTTGAACGGTTTAAGTACAAAAGTTTAAAAAAAAACATGGATTTGTGAAAAGAAAATTATATTTTTTTCTTCAGTTTATTCAAAAAGCTGAAGGGAAATATTTATTTTTATAAATGTTTACATAAATATTAAGTAAATATTTACTTCAAACAATAAAAAAAAATTACTTCCACAAATATAAACAAAATTCCTAAAACAGTAAATAAATAAAATACACATTTATTTTTAATTTATTAATTACAGTAACTAATACTGGGTCCAGGAGGCGGCCATTAATGAACCCCAACCATACATTAACCTCAAAAATTATTATTTTTACCTAGATCACGCATTTGAACACACTTTACAAGTACTTATATTTAGAAAACAAATGCTTTACCTTAAATTAATACTGATGGCTACGCTTGTGAAACTCACTGGGATTCTGAGCCCATGCGTTTTTGTTGTGGTAATTAAAAATTCTATCCCTCATAAATAATATGTACATAGTCCTGTAAAAATGTGTTCAAATGCGTGATATAGGTAAAAATAGTAATTTTTGAGGTTAATGTATGGTTGGGGTTCCTTAATGGCCGCCTCCTAAACCCAGTATTAGTTACTCGAATTAATAAATTCAAAATAAATGTGTATTTTATTTATTTACTGTTTTAAGATTTTTTTTTATATCCGTGGAAGTAATTTTTTTTATTCTTTTAAGTAAATATTTACTTAATATTTATGTAAACATTTATAAAAAAAATATTTCCCTTCAGCTTTTTGAATAAATTGAAGAAAAAAATATAATTTTCTTTCCACAGATCCATGTTTTTTTTAAAACTTTTGTCCTTAAATCGTTCAAATACTTCAATAACACAGGGTTGTGATACATGAATGGAAAGCTGGTTAAATGAGGAAGTTTTTCTAAAACCCGGAAATCTCAGATCCTCCCCATTGAGGAGTAACGCTAGAAAGAAATATCAATAAAATGTCAGGAAATTTAGAATTGCCTTCTTTTGGTAAGATATACATACTTACGTTCACTCATTATTACGTTTACTCTCAATTAGTCTTATAGTAAATTTACTCAGCTTTGTATTGGTTTCACACCCTTTCTAGTAGTACTACCTGGGATGGAGCTACAACGATTATTCTTCTAAAAAGTACGTTTGTCTCGAAAAAACAATAAAACGACGTTTTCTCCCTTATGGGCGAGAATTCGGGAAATCGTCATAGAACATTTTTTGTTCCCCTATGGGTCCTCTATCACCCCTCACAATATGACTAGACATTTACGGGACACCCTGTATATATATATATATATATATATATATATATATATATATATATATATATATATATATATATATAATTTTAATGATTTTTATAAAGGCATTGTGATAGAATGTCTACCCGCAATAATTTTGGTTTAGTTTTCTGCATGTTTCTCAGAATCAAAGCAATAACGAGATTTAAGCCACATGACGTTTTTCTTTTTTTTTTTATTGATAGTGAATAAAATCCAATCAAACCATCGTAAATTAGATTAAAATTTCCTTTGAAAAACTAAGGTTAGTATTGTTACCGTGTTTTTTTTTTTTTTTTTTTTTTTTCATTACGGCGCATCAAGAAATCTTGGCTATTAGCGCCTGTTACCGTGGTAATTTTTAAGGGGTTCCAGACAGGTTCCATAAACTAAATTCAGGTTATTCTTCAAAATCTTTGTTTTTCATTCAAAATTTCTTACTCTGTCCCTTAAAGGTTTCGGACTCATCCAATTCCAATATATATATATATATATATATATATATATATATATATATATATATATATATACACACACACAAACACACACACAATATGAAATTTATTGAAATAATGCTTGAAAATGTGCGTCTTAAATGGTAGTAGATGAACCATCCGTTTCATATGCAACATCTATTATCTTCATAAAATAAGGGGTTGGAGGTGGTAACATCTTTCTATAAATTAGAGACTAGACTCTATAGAAGGTTTAGAGGTTTTCCCTAGAGTAGAGAATAAAGGAGATGAAATTAACGTGGTTAATATTCCCCACAGCTTTGTGCTAATCATCTCATCATCTAACCAGCCATTGTTCTTGTAAACATCTCTTGGTATGGTTTATTACTATCATTTAATAGTCCGTCGGCCCGTGTACATTTCATGCACCGATTTTTAAGATGTTTCATTTTAGCACTTTCCTCCGAAGGAAAGTAGCTATTGAGGTTGGACTCATGACGGAATTTTTGAAAAATTTCTTCAAATCTTTATCGATCCTACCTAGTAGACACCGAAAATGACCCCCGTTAAAATTTATATATATATATATATATATATATATATATATATATATGCATATATATATATATGTGTCTGTTAACACGATAGCGGCCAGAGTTTTTGTTTTTTCGTCACGAAACTTGGTATATAGCATTCAATTAGCAAACGATTGAACGAGTTCGTTAACCGGAAGTCGGTCCACCGGAAAGGGGGGGGGGTTTACCCCGAACCCAAAACACTAATTTCACTATGTCAGCCGTAATATTTGTTATATTTCAACGAAACTTGGTATTCGTAGTTGTAATATAGAGAGAAAAGTGAGATATAAAAATGAACTAAATCGGTTTATTAGAAGGGGGGGTTTACTCCGGACCCACAATGCCAATTCGCCTTTACCAGCCGTGATTTTTGGTATATTTCGACGAAACTCGGTATTCGTAGTGGTAATCTACAGGTAAATATGTGTTGTAAAAATAAACTAAATCGGTTCATTAGAAGGGGGGGTTTACTCCGGACCCAAATTCCTATTATACTCATACCGGTCGTAATTTCTGCTGTATTGTAACGAAACGCGGTATACGTCGTGGGTAACTCATGAGAAAGAAGTGTTTAAAAATGAGCTGAATCGGTCAATCGGATAGCGGGGGTTTAATTTGTAATATATTTCAATAGAAAAGCCCGCGAGACATAGGTTCACAAAGCCGCCGCAAGGAGCGCTTTCTACCACTAGTGACTGTATCCTGTTCCTGCGTTAGATCAAAATACGATAATATGAGGTTTTTTGTATTTATTACGTAGTGTAATAGGTACCATGTGTAAACATAACTCTGGAAGCAAATTAATAATTGATCAGTTACTCATTACAAATTTAAAAGAGAAGTATTCATGTTTTTATTTTATTTAGGTAGGATATTTTAAGCAAATTGTTCTGGAAAGCAGTCTACACTACCCAAATTCTGAGGAAAGTGCTTAGTTATGCAGCTCCTGCGTGACGGACTTTTTTCACTATTGATTGTACCCGTTTTAACTAGTTCAGTGCCACTTGTCAGCTAGCGAGATAGCGGTGGGTATGGCTGCTAGGGCGTTCCGAAGATAGGAAAAATATGATGCTGTGAAACCATTTTAAGATGCTTGAAACTTTTTGGAGAAACTCATTGCATTATACAATAATCATTGGCACTTCTCAGCTGGCCGGCCAGCGGTGGACTGATTGTCAGCTGGGGTTCTAAATTTGTCCAAAATACGAAAAACTGAAATCATTTTAAGATAGCTGAAATTTTGGCGGTTACTAGTATTTGTAGTGAGATTAACGAAAAACATTGTCTGATGCTCATATGTTGTTGGAAAACTTGTCAGCTGGGTGTGTATAAGCGCTGAGCGCATGGCGCGCGCTCCGCTTTATACCGCCAGCTGACAACTTTTCTGCTGACAATTTTTTTCTTCAATCTTATAACAAATACTACCACCTACTAAAATTTCAGGAATCTTATTATAGTTTTTGACTATTAAATAGCGGAAGCATGTTTATAGCGATTACAACTTCTGAATATATTGATTGTAAATGGATATTTTTATTATCAAAGTTAAAAACTTTTATGTATTTGTATAAAGGTATGATGAAAAAATATATTATTTATTTGTATAAAATACTGTATTGGTAATAAAAAGCTTATACAATTTATTAATAATAACAATAGTTTACTAATAATGAAAAGAAAATCAATCGTCTTCTGATTTGACTCTTTACCTTCAGAATCATTACTTTCGAAATCTGTAGGGCTTACATATTATCTTCAATATCCCATCCGAACTCAGATTTTGACGGTTGGAAAAGAGAAGCATCGACATTTTTGTCGGGTAGTTGAAATTCTGTGGCATCTTCTGTTAACTTATTGATTTTCATAAAATTGGCGACACGGGCATCACTAACAGTGTTCATGGCTTTAAAGCCATACATAGCACATACAAAATTTTCTCCTGTAAATGCGTAAAAAGCAGCAACATTGGCACAGTGTTTCGCCTAATGTTTAGAATAACTTATTAATATCTAAATAGTTTGGTTTGTTCCAAGGTCCCATTTTCATCCAAATAACATCTAATAATAATAATATATATAAATTGTATTATAAATGGTTTTATGGCGAACAATTACCTCCAGTATTTGATATGATTGTTCGAGACCAGTAATTCATTGGAGGTATTAAAATTATTCATTTTCTTTGTTTTATTAATTTTTAATCATTTATTCAATACCAATAATTAGTATTTTCACATGAGAGACAGCAGGATGGCCTCAAAAGCACTAAAAATATCGAAGGTGATGATTCTGAAGGTGAAGACTAGTCAGAATTAGAAGACGATTGACTTTCTTTTTATTAAAAAGTTTTATTAGTAAACTATTATTATTATAAATAAATTATATAATAATTTTTACAGTATTTTATACAAATAAATAATATATTGTATCATCATAACGTAATACAAATCTATACACATAATAAAATTCTAACAGATCGCTGTCTGTACCTGGAAGATATATGGGGAAAAATACCATTGGGGGCCTTTATCAACACAATAATACCCAAAACAATGATTTATAGAATTTTTGTCTGTTTATCTGTTGGTTTGTGCGCACTTATCTCAGAAACGGCTTATCCGATTTAAGTTTCAATAATATATTGTGGTGTTGTATATTCACTTAACATTAAGTGTATGTTTCATGTCAATCGGTTCATAAATAAAAATGTTATGCCAATGTAAGGCATCACGTCGAACATTTCATGAACTATCCTTAACACGATGCACACCAGAGTTCGTTAGCCAGAAAAAATTATTCATCTGGAGGGAGGGGGGGGGTACTCCGGACCCATAGTAGTTATATTTAGTTATATACCGGCTGCAATTATTGTTGTATTGCAACGAAACTCTGTATTCGTTTGTGGAAATATATGTTGTAAAAATAAACTAAATCGGTTCATTAGGACGGGGGTTTATTCTGGACCCGAATTACCAACTTGCCACTACCTGCCGTAATCTATCTATACACATAATAATATTCTAACAGATTGCTCTCTGTACTTAGAACATAAATGGGGAAAAATACTATTGGGGGACTTTATCAACTAAATAATATCCAAAACGATGATTTATAGAATTGTTCCTTATATAGGACATCTTTCATTTCAATACTCATTTGTATAATTACAAAAGCCCGTCACGCAGGAGCTGCATAACTAACCACTTTCCTCAGAATTTGGGTAGTGTAGACTGCTTTCTAGAACAATTTGCTTAAAATATCCTACATAGATACAATAAAACCATCAATAGTTCTCTCTTAAATTTGTAATGAGTAACTGATCAATTATTAATTTGCTTCCAGAGTTATGTTTACACATGGTACCTATTACACTACGTAATAAATACAAAAAACCTCATATTATCGTATTTTGATCTAACGCAGGAACAGGATACAGTCACTCTAGTGGTAGAAAGCGCTCCTTGCGGCGGCTTTGTGAACCTACGTCTGGCGGGCTTTTCTATTGAAATATATTACAAATTAAACCCCCGCTTTCCGATTGACCGATTCAGCTCATTTTTAAACACTTCATTCTCAAGAGTTACCCACGACGTATACCGCGTTTCGTTACAATACAGCAGAAATTACGACCGGTATGAGCATATTAGGAATTTGGGTCCGGAGTAAACCCCCCCTTCTAATGAACCGATTTAGTTTATATTTACAACACATATTTACCTGTAGATTACCACTAAGAATACCGAGTTTCGTCGAAATATACCAAAAATCACGGCTGGTAGTGGCGAATAAGTATTGTGGGTCCGGAGTAAACCCCCCCCCCCCCTTCAAATGAACCGATTTAGTTCATTTTTATGTCTCACTTTTCTCTCTATATTACCACTACGAATACCAAGTTTCGTTGAAATATAACAAATATTACGGCTGACATAGTCAAATTAGTGTTTTGGGTTCGGGGTAAACCCCCCCTTCCGGTGGACCGACTTCCGGTTAACGAACCCGTTCAATCGTTTGCTAATTGAATGCTATATACCAAGTTTCGTGACGAAAAAACAAAAACTCTGGCCGCTATCGTGTTAACAGACACACACATATATATATATATATATATATATATATATATATATATATATATATATATATATATATATAGATATATATAAATTTTAACGGGGGTCATTTTCGGTGTCTTCTAGGTAGGATCGATAAAGATTTGAAGAAATTTTTCAAAAATTCCGTCATGAGTCCAATAGCTACTTTCCTTCGGAGGAAAGTGCTAAAATTAGAAATACTGCCTTTGTATATGCGTGTGGATGTATGTGTGTATGCTTGTAGGTGTGTATATATATATATATATATATATATATATATATATATATATATATATATCTGTGGCTTGGTTCTAAAAGGGCCAATGTTAACTTTTCCATATTTTGTGTTTTCTATGTACACCCCTTACAATTCTTGCATTAAACCAAATCTGCATGTAGAATATATATTTATATATCTATACTAGCTGCCCCGGCGAACTTCGTTCCACCTAACAGTCGATTCTTTAATTTATTTTTTATTTTAATACTTATTCTGCTATTTGGGACACAGGGACAGCTAGTAAGATAAAAAAAAAAAGAAAAAAGAAACTTAATAAGTCAACAATTGCATTATGTCAAAAAATAAAAATTATAAAACACTTAAAATTCTTTTAATAGTCACTAAAAAATCACATTGAAAATTACAATTTCAGAGTTCTTATTATGATACCTACTTATTATATTTCATTTTATTTTTACTTATTCTAAATTAAGTTTCATTTTTATTGTAGTACTTAAAGGTACACGATATTATTACGATTACCTGACGCGTAAACTAACAGAGCAGATGGGTTTCCAGCACGGAAACAGGCAACATTAAATTGACCATGCGGGTTTTCTAGATTAATACCACAAACACTTAATGACTGCCCTGGGATTTGCTTATAGTCAAACTGAGTTCATAGGTCCAATAGCAACACAGCTGCAGGCACTGTAATGAATTCACAGCAGCCCGATTCAAACTTGCACCATTATTAGTCGAATGTAGCGCTTCACGGGTCTGTCTTAACCGAATTCTTTCACGTTCATTGCGATCTTCACGTTCATTGCCAGTACGATTAGATTGATAATTAATGTGATGCGTTGTATTTCGGGTTCTTCTGCCAAAATTTGTCCGCCGCCTTATAGGAGGCATATTTAGTAAGTCACAAACACACAACACTTTTGTAATTTTATAGAAATTTGTGGATTTTAGATTTAGTAATATTATGGATGCACAGCAAAGAGATGTTTACATTTCAAGTGACATTTTACCACAGACAATTTACATTTTACCACAGACAATTTACATTTTACCAAATACAATTTGTTTTTGAGTAATGTTACCATCGTATAAATATTGACATTAATATTTATACGATACTAATGTCACTGAATTGTTTTGCCTTCCCAGAACCCCTCCACTAACACTTTATGGTATGGTATTAAAGTTCTAATTGACCTTTAAGTATTATTACGAATCTTTTGTATAGGAATATAGAAAAGTGGAGTATTTTTTACTTCGTTAACGCAAATATAAATTAATTTAAATTGAATTATTAACATATGATTCTATTGTCACCTAGTGATTACATGTTCTTATTTATTTTAATTTTAACGTCCATCATTTTGAATTGAGAATTTTAGGACGGGTTATCAATAGGTTATCACCCTTTTCTAGGCATGATACGGCTGATACATTTTCTTTTTTCTAAAGAAAAGCCACCACCCCTAGTAGGAATTGAACCTATGACCTTTGGCACGTAGTATTAAGTTCTCACGCCTTAACACTCTCGGCCACAGGGCCTCCACATGTTCTTATTATTACTGTTATAGTTATAAACTTAAATAAAAACGTATTTATTTTAAAACAATATAAACAAAGAGTGAAGTTTTGCTTATACACAAATAACCTAATACGATAACTGTTAAAAATATTATAATTAAGAACATATGTATGTTTTTATTTAAAAATGAATTTGCGTTAAGGAAGTGAAAAAGACCCGAAAAGTGTTGTTTTTAGACTTTTTCAGGCAATTTTTAAAATTTTTCTCTCCGTAAGAACCATCCTCGTAGTTCAAGGAATATTACAAAAAAAGAATTAGCGAAATCGGTTAAGTTGTTCTCGAGATTTGCGCTTACCAACACATTTAGCGATTCATTTTTATATAATAGATGTATATTATACAAATATACATAAAGCTATTTGGTTTTGTTCAAGTATTGTAAGGGAAAAAGATAAAAACAGAAAATATGGAAAAATTGACATTGGCCCTTTTAGAACCAAGCCACAGACATATACATGGATAGTCATGAATCTAGAATATATTTTCCAAATACCACTCACTCACTGACCAATCATCGCCCAGCCCTAACCACTCCACAGAAATAGCACTCACTCACTGACCAATCATCGCCCAGCCCTAACCACTCCACAGAAATAGCACTCACTCACTGACCAAGCATCGCCCAGCCCTAACCACTCCACAGAAATAGCACTCACTCACTGACCAATCATCGCCCAGCCCTAACCACTCCACAGAAATAGCACTCACTCACTGACCAATCATCGCCCAGCCCTAACCACTCCACAGAAATACCACTCACTCACTGACCAATCATCGCCCAGCCCTAACCACTCCACAGAAATACCACTCACTCACTGACCAATCATCGCCCAGCCCTAACCACTCCACAGAAACATTTGACATTTTGCACTCCTTTTAGCAAGTAAACGCTCGCTAAGAAAGGAATTTTTGATACTCCAATTTCTATGTGTTTTTAGAGGGGTTTGAATATTTGGTTGGTTAGAGCAGGCAAGCTTAGGCAGCATGCGTTACAGAACAGCTGTTACTGTAGTGTATCTATCTCATAGTATTTTTAATTGCGTTTAATTTCAACTAATCGCAATTAGAAATATCCTCTTCGGAGGCCCTGGGGCCGTGAGAGTTAAGGCGTGAGCACTTAACGCATCGTGCCAAAGGGTCGTGGGTTCTATTTCCATTTGGGGTGGTGGAATTTCTTTAGAAAAAAGAAAAGGCGTCCTAAAATTCGTAGTTAAAAAAATGGACGTTAAAATTTAAATAATTTCCTTTATTATGGCAGTCCTTCAATTACAAAAAATAAACTGTGCCTCATAGAGTTTACGCTACGAGGGAGAAAATCACCATTTTAATTGCGGTTCATTTCAACTTGTCCCCCATAGAGTTTTCGGTATACCTCGTGCTTGTCCATCCTAGGTAATAATATCCCGAGCCCTTGCACAGACTCTTCACCCATCAGCATCCCCAGTCACAACACTTCTTCCTTGGAGTTTCCAATTGACATATGAGAACTATAAATTTTTAAATTTTAACGTACATTTATTATTGAAAACGAATTTTAACCTGTACTGGTACATATAACTCCTGTTACTGGCAACCTACAGAGAACGGGTTATTTCTAGGTTATCTGTTTGTTGACACTGGTCCGGAGCGCCCCAGTGTCAAGAGACATTATACTTCGATTACATATCAATTGATGAATAACATATAGTATGACGGGAACCATGCCGCTTGTTATTGTTAAGTGATTTGCGAGGCTTATAATGGATACACCTGCAGGAAGCAGTAGAGACCCTCGGAGTAAATCCTTCGTATTAAAATCCCAGTCACGTATTTTGTTCTTCGTATATACAATTATTTCTTGAGGGAAATAAAATGGCTGTTGTTGTCAACGTCGAAAAACGCTGAAAGAGTTGCTGCTCCATTATTCTAACACTGTTGGTGAGTTTATTGATGCATTAATAGAAAAACTGAAAAAAAATAAATAAAATAATAATAATAATACTGCATTCATACATTAATAAATCCCAACCTTCTTCAAAAATTTGGAAAAGCTGTTACGTCAATAGAGTTTAGTGAAAACCAGCATTAGACCTCAGATTCATGCACTATTTACCATTTAATTATTCATTGCAAGGATGCAAGCAATGGAATACTGATTTCACCACTATGTATCATATATGATGCCTTAAACATGATGTGATTATGGTATATGAAATTTAAAAAAAACTAAAATTTCTTTTCAGAGAACTACGCAGACGTACAGAACATTCATTGCTTCAGTGAAGGTTTGCTAGGAAATATATATATATATATATAAATCTTCATGAATCCGTGTGCTCATGAGGACATTCAATTCAAAGCCCAGTGGTTAATCTTTGTAACCTGAATGTGTTGGAATAGGGGATACTGTACAACGATTAGCTAGGAAGGAAAGTCCTGAACGACATCTGGACAAATAATAACACGGAATTATCTTTTCGATTGCTACTAAGACAGCATTGCAAATATATACACTTTCCAATTTATTTCTAAAGAGGTAATAGATTTCACTCGCCATGAATTAGGAAATTCGCTTCAAAGATATTCAATCTCTTCCAGGAACAAGATATTTCTAAAGCTTTCAGCGAAACGATTAGTGGATCCACATGGACCATTTATATGTGATGTTTTTCTGGCCGCAGAGGGAATTATGCGGTACCCAACACTCATCTCATTGATATCATGGAACCTCCCAAAACTGGGAGTGAAAGAACTTATCACTTCTCTCAAGAATCCATGATATATCTCGAATAAAGTTTATAAAAATATGGAAAAAAAGTAAATTCAATGTCGTATACGTTGAAATATTTTTCTTGGTGAGTTTTGTAACATTTTCCATTCCAACAAACATTACAAACATGCACTTTTTTATTCAAATGTTTATTTTATTAATGTTATTCGAAATCCTGTCTTATGTTTGTAGTTTTAGGAAACAGTGGATACCTTTTACAGTTTTTAAAACGAAATCGCCATGTTAAAATACACACTCACACACACACGCATATATATATATATATATATGTATATGTGTGTGTATTCAGCTAAAATTTTAATTGAACAATTTTTGTCTTTGACGAAAAATAATGAAAGACTGAAAAAACAAAACATAAATTTTATTTTTTCGTGTGATAGTGTATACCTTTTTGAATAATAACAAAAAAAAATCTTTTGTGATTAAAAAATCATATTCCATTAAAAAAATTGGTATTTTAACACTTTAGGATTTTTTTCAGATAATTTGTAATTACTATACGATTATGTTATTTTTTATGCGCCTCGATCCAACTAAGAAAGGGAACACATATCTCAGAGAGCATACGAGCAACTAGAAGGTTACTTCAAGGAGAAATATTGAGCCCTTATTTATTGAGTTTTTATATCTCAGACATGGACGAGTTTTAGCGAGGTTCCTCCCTACCTCCATAGGGAGAACCCGCTTATGAGGTTGACCTCACGACGCAATCCGGAAGTGCCGACTAGAAACTTTCTCGTTTCAGGCCCTATAGATCACGAAAATATAGGTGGCTCAAATTTTTATATATATATATATATATATATATATATATATATATATATATATATATATATATTTATATATATATATGTTAAGTGTATAGGATTTACAACTTACAAGAATGATTTGCAGTTTTCAATTGCGAGAGAACACTTAAACTCTTTTATTTATTCAAAAATGGCCCGATTTTGATGAAATTTGGTACAAAAATCTGTCTTCTAATTTGAAAGGTCAAGTTCGTTAACCAGCAGAATCCGCCCACGGAAAGATAGTGTTTGGGGTGAAATTCGCGCAAAAAAATCGTAACGCTTACGGTTTTGAGTTTATATGCTTGCAGGTAATTGTTTTATAGGTTTCTTAAGGAAAACGAATGAAACAATTTTTAAGGCGATATCTGTAACCGTTTTTGAGAAAAGTTGAGTCAATGTTTTTGTAAGTCATTATTTTTTTGTGGGTACTTAGAACCGCGGGATTCAATTGAAATATTTTCGATATATTAGAAATTAATCCCAACTAAGATTTTTAAATTTTGGTTATATTTGGAGTTAAGGAAGTATGCGAAAAAAATATTTTATTAATAGACATGAAAAGTTTTCGGATCTTCCGTAAATATCTCGGTAACGGTTGGGAAATCGTGGTAAGTGGAAAGTAACCATTCGAATGATTACTAAATTCTCTACAATAAAGGTTCAGAAGAAATATTCGATGGGGCAACTTCAATCAGAGATATAAGCGCTTAAAACATAAAAAGTGTTTGTTTTGTTGTTTTGAACGGGTTTTTGTCTTTGTTTATCTCACTTCTTAGTTGGTTGTTTTTCGTTTTAAATTGCATTTATCAGTGAAATTAGTATTTTAGTAAAATAAGCAAAGAAACAGTGAAAGTTATTGGTAATAAGTTTGGAGTGGCTGTGGTAATCATGATGGCAGTGGCTAATCATGATGGCGTATACATAAGGTTCTTTTTAATTCTCCTATCTATATAACCTTCCTCATAGCCTACAACTGAAGTAATCGTTCTTTCTTATTTTATATAAAGATTTTACTCTCGAGAGAATGGAATTTTATTTGCCATGAAGTACATATTTACAGTTGATTATAACAGTAAAATGAATTTGCTAGTAAAACAAAAGAAACTTATAATGAAAACGAATTTTTGGTTCGAAATAGAGCCTTCTGTGCAGTAGTCAAAGAGTGAGTATATTTTGAGTATACAATTGTATTGACTTATTCAGACTTCCTCAAGAATGAGGATTAAGAATTATCCGTATTATTCGGTGTAAGTTGGCTACTGTCAGTTTCCTATGATTTGTGAAGCCTAATCTATTCCATTTCTTCGAGATTTAGGGAACCTCGCTAAGATGATGCAGTTCCTGCGAGTCGGACTTTTTTAGGTGCAACGGAGCAACAGGCTTAAGCATTGATGGGCAGTATGATATAATTACTCTGCTCTTGCCGATGATCTGATAATACTTTCTGACACTCCTTTGGATCTAAGAAAATTAAAAATATTGGAAAACTATTGTAGGGAAAATAATTTATATGTTAATACAAATAATTCCAATACTGTCCATTTTCACAGAGAAAGAAAGCCAAGTCCCAAACCCGAGTTTTACGTTCATGGGAAGGAACTTGAGCAAGTTATACGTGCAAGTTTTATTTATCTTGAAATACAGTTTTCCTCTTCCGGAGTATTCTTAAAAGCCATATCTATGTCTTGCCAAGAACTATGCCATATCCAAATTGAATATTGCACTTAACACAGTCCTCAAAACCATATACCAAACCAAATGTACGAACTGGGACTCCATGGACAAATTGGTAAAATGCATAGTTCGCTGTGCATTGCTTTATGGAGCATCCGTATGGGGCTTGAGATATTTAGAAATGTTACAACAAGCAGAAAGTAATTTCTATAAAAAGCTGCTGCATTTGATAAGAACTACCCCAAACTACCTAATAAGACTCGAAACAGGTACGGATTGTGTGAGCTTCCAGGCGATCAAGTCAGCACTACTCTGGCTCCAATACCTATTACTTATGGACGATACAAGTCTACCCAAATTATGCTATTACAGATTATTATTTCTCGACCAAGATCCCTCCAACCGTGCAAAGTTCAATTGGGCAATTCAAATCAAAATTGTATTACAGAATTTAAATGCTTCCGATGTTTGGGCTAAAGAGGACCCAATCATGATAAAGCATGATTTGCCGGCCGTAATAAATAAAAACAAAGAAAATCTACTTACATAAGATATCAACAAACTAGAGAAATCAAGATATAGCCCGATTTATAGAAATCTGAAGATTGATCCCGGATTACCACAAAACTACCTGTTATTTTATTTTATTTTTTTTATTTTATTTTTTTTTTTTTATTTAAAGAAATATCACCATCTACAATTCAATTGTATCATGTAATTTGATACAGGTTACTTTCTCACGCCTCAGGTGTCCCCAGTTGTCAAACGAATACCTTCCTAGCGGAAGGGTTCTAGGATGACCTGGAGTATACATAAGGTTACCTTACGCCATCCAACCACACCCTGCGACTAGCAGGGAGGATTGGAGGCGGGTGAGACGTGGGCTGTGACCTGTTATTAAATATGCATTTCCATATTCTAAAGTTCATACCCCAATTTAGAACCTGGAGCGTTAATATTAAATTAAAAATTAAAAACATTACATACAGCATCAACCCGACATTACTTTCTACCCTATGCGAAGAAACCCCACCAGAAGATTTCCACCATATATTCCTACACTGTCAGGCTTATTAAAACCTACGAGCAAAATACCTGCCAAACATCAAACCACCCTCCGATCCCACTGATTTATACCGTACCGAATAATTAATTCAAACTCCAAATATTATTTTTTTTTTTTTTTATGCGCGACGGCGCATCGACATAATTCTTGGCCATTAGCGCCGATATCCAAGGTGCAACCAGGAATTTTCCCAGCGGCCCCAGAAAATTTCTCCAAATATTTATATTTTAACTTATATAAATATATATATCAAATCTAGTAACTCTAAAAGTTTAAATGCTTAAAATAAGCAACAATTTTATCAGAGTCAGCATATGATTAATATACTCATTTTATCAGAGTCAGCATATGATTAATATACTTATTTTTTTCAGACCTTAGTTATTTAAAATAAAACACCTAAATTTTAGATGTATATATTTTATTTCAATACTCATTTGTATAATTACAAAATTAGAAATACTGCATTTGTATATGTTTGCATGTGTGTGTGGATGCATGTGTGTATGTTTGTGGGTATGTATATATATATATATATATATATATATATATGCGTGTATGTGTGTGTGTACGTATGCGTGTGTATGTATCTATGGATATATGTAGTAAGTGAATATGAGAGTGTGTAGGTATGAACATGTACATATTTAAACTAACAAAAAAAAAAAATATAATTATGAATTTATTGTAATAGTATTAAAATTTATTATAACTAAAGTCCTAACATCACGAATAATAGTTATAACTTAATTAACTTTTTATTATAAGTAAATTGCTGCAAAAATTATTTTTTGTAAGCAATAAATAAATGTTATTATTTCTGGCTTTAGTATTATATAAGAATTGTAATGAAAACTTTCATCAACTTTGGTTGATAAATAATGAAGGTATGATTTATTTCCAATGCAAGAACAAATTGCACTTTCTTAGACCAGACGATGAAAACTGCAAAATTTCAAAAACTTTAGCGGGGCGAAAAAAATAAACAGAAAGAGCAAAACTATTTTATACCCTTATTCACATACATGACCGCTTTTACTTATATAATGTTCATACTATCCCGATCGTTTTCAGTTATCATTACAGCTTATAATAATTCCGAATCGTTACCCTAAGGGCCTGAATCTTTAAATAAAAGCCAAAAATTTTATAACAAATCCTATCTTTATAGTGGCCATGATTTAACCAAAACTAGCCTATTTGGAATTTTCTAAATAAGTGAGAGGGTATTATTAGGTTCCTGAGAAAGTATTAAGAGCCTAAAACTTGGTCCAATACTAAGATAGTATAACTTTTATAGGAAAAATACTAAGATAGTATAACTTTCATAGGAAAAATACTAAGATAGTATAACTTTCATAGGAAAAATACTAAGATAGTATAACTTTCATAGGAAAAATACTAAGATAGTATAACTTTCATAGGAAAAATACTAAGATGGTATAACTTTCATAGGAAAAATACTAAGATAGTATAACTTTCATAGGAAAAATGTTTTTTGGAGGGGCCTGGAACTTGGCCTTTCTTTTTCAACGTTAGTTTTTTTGGTTGATATATTTTAAATTTATATGTGCTTACGAGACGTTACTGGTTTTGTTTATTCGAACGATTCCTATTTTCTGCTTTCCATAGTTACTTGTTACATTTTATTTTTCTAATTGGTGATAGTGGAAAAATATATTTCCCGGTTAAACGGGATACGTAAAATGATAAACAATCTTTTGTCTCTTGAAATAGAGCTTTCCGTGCGAAATTCGAATATGCCTTGCAGATATTTTTTACTACTATACTGCTCTATACTACTTTCTCTAAATACCCCACTTCTGAATTATCTGTTAATTTGAACTGCGGTTACCAGTAAAACGACTATTTTAGTGAAACAATGTTGCCTTATAGAGCCTTACTTAAGATGAGGGAAAATTTCAGCTTAGGAGATTGTCAGTTACCTGTTTTTTGCTTAAACTTTGTTTCTTAGATTTTCATGCTACGTTTTTCACACCTGTTTTTAATTTTTCAAAAAATAAAAAAATAAATAAAATAAATTAACAAAGTAAAATGTTAAGATTATTCTGTTCCTACGAGTCAGACTTTTGTATGTTTTTTGTAATTTCTGCTTAGGACATGGTGGAATTAATTTGTTTCTATTTTGAGGGTCCCATGATAAAATTTTAGTTGGACAGCGAAATGCTAGAAAACTCAAGGTTCTTAAATGTATA
Source organism: Gonocerus acuteangulatus (assembly GCA_946811695.1). NCBI lineage: Eukaryota > Metazoa > Arthropoda > Insecta > Hemiptera > Coreidae > Gonocerus > Gonocerus acuteangulatus. Next base: position 163,635,534 of record OX328123.1, read on the forward strand.
TTAATGTATGGGTTAACTTGAAAAGAAAAACTCGTTTTTTTTATACATTCCCCATACCCGAAATTTATTTAGAACGTATCTTTTTTATCTAGCATTTTTTTTGGATTAGGTGGATTTTCGTATTAGAGGAACAAGAGAAATGGTTCTCATGGCATTGATCTATATTACCCAGGGATCTATATTATCAACGAGTTGGATTGACTAGAGTTTCGATTTAACCTTGAGCGAGCGGAAACGCAGAGCAATTATGCCACTTATTAAACTCAGTGTACTTTGTTATATCGAAGCTCGTTGATAATATTAATAAATGGTCTTTCCGTCACCATATAGATATGGATGAACAAAAGTATTTACTGAGTTGAAGGTGAAGCAATTGTGAATGCACATCCATTACCTAAATACCCGTGGTATTTTGGAGAAGACCAACCAATCGATCAAGTTGTTTGCACTATGTTTTCACAAGTTCAATTAGGAATGGGCTATATTAAATATACATGAGTGTGACTTCATATTTGATTTATATGACTCCAGTTTCATAAATATTACGGTGCCTTTTGATAAAGTATATTCATATAATTTAATTACAAACTTAATAAGTAAATGGAAATGGTACATGTAATATGTAGAAATAAAGATTCAATAAAGATATTTTGAAATATCTTCTCAATTTCCAAATTGTTCATGATTTGTTGGTGTTCAATTTATATGCACAATATTTATTATAAAATACATTTTTTTTTTTAAATTTTTTTTTGTTGGCGCTTCGACAGGTATACCATTAGCGCCGTAAAAAAAAAATAAATTTATTGTATTTAAAACTGTTTACAATGGTATGAAATGATATTTAAATCAGTTATAATTTACAAATAATGTAAGCAATAATTATAACTTGTGATTAGAAACGATTCAAAACTAAAAAAAAAAATAATGGTGCATGAAATATGTGAAAATAAAGATTAAAAGAAATGTTGAAGTATTTGTTTAGTTGTTTATGATTTGATAGTGAATAATAATATTCGATATTTATTATAAAATACATTTATTGTATCCAAAGGTTGTCACAATGGCATGAAAAAATATTGACATCACTTTTCGCTTAACCATCACGATAACCAATATAATTCACTGTTAGTCCAATACTCTTACATATTTGAGTACAAAAATAAAGTAGAGCTTTCAAAAGCCCTGTTTCTTGATGAAAACACTAATATTAACATGAAATAAAAACCACAAACAACTGCGAAAACACTTGTTATCAGTAATCACTGAGTAACAAAAGATACGCGTATACCTCCATTCGGCGCCATTTTGTCAACGACAGTGTTGCCCTCCATCGGTAATGTCAATTTCCAATACTCATAGGTTTTTCCAAACGACTAAATACATAGGGATTAATAAGGAGAGTTTTGGAAGAGACTTGAGAGTTGCTGGATTATTCCCTTATTCTCCTGAGGATATTTTCAATCATAAGAAATAGTAGGAGATGGAAGTGGGCCGAGACTGGGGGAATTGAAGAGACCTTATCTAGACGAATGG